>CM070792.1:22323488-22518488 GCA_036346955.1 Dipus sagitta
GTACACTGGAAGTCTAGAGGTGATCTGATGGCTGGGGGCATTAGTTAGAACCGCCGTCCAGATCATGTCCACGGGACTGTCTGTGTGGGTACCTGACATACTCTTGGCGGAGTACTGTCAAGCTGACTATCAGCTGCCAAGCTTCTCCAGCACCGGTTGACTTAAAGGCATAGGCTGGCTGTGTCGCACCTTTGTCCTGAAACAAGTGGCTGGAGAGAGGAAGATGCTCTCAATAAAGGGAGACTAGAGGCAGAGTCCCACTGCAATGAGACTTTTGGGGTTCCTTGCCAGGACGTCTGTATACTCCAATGCACCAATAAACTTGTGATAGCCCCAGATCATTGTCATATGAGTTTAAAGAATTTAAAACCCACAGAGCAGAAGGTAAGGTGCAGAGGGACTTTATTAGATTAAGAGAAGGAAGTGCAGAGAGCTCCTGTCATAGGGGAGACAGAAGTGGGTAGAGAGCCCATGTGGGAGTAGGGATACCTCCCTCCAGTGATCCCAGCTCGGGGGTGGGGTGGGGGAGACTTACCAGAACAGGGAACTAGAGGTTCAATTGTCAGCAAAGATGAGCAGCCAAAAGGTGGCCAGTGCCCATCTGGTAAACATTTTTTGTTTGTTTTATTACTTATTTTTATTTATTTGAGAGAGAGAGAGAGAGGGAGAATGGGCACACCAGGGCTTCCAGCCACTGTAAACAAACTCCAGATGCATGCGTTCCCTTGTGTCTCTGGCTTACGTGGGTCCTGGGGAGTCGAACCTGGGTCCTTTGGCTTTGCAGGCAAAGTAAACATTCATTTATATCCACCCCAGTGGGCTTCACTGTCCATTCAGGGGGCTTCTGAGAGAGAGAGAGAGAGAGCTGGTCTGGACTCAGGGGGCTGGCTCAGGAAGAGGTCAGCCCAACCTGGGTACGGGAGAGAGCTGCCTGGATCACAACGCTGAACCCTGGTTCTGCCGTAGCAGGTGGTATAACACCCCTTGCTTTTCTCTTTTGGGTTCTCTCCTAACTGCTTACCAGAAAATAAAGCCTCCTGATTAATTACCCCCCCCCTCCGCCCCAAACCACCACCACCACTGCATGAAGAAGGGCTCTTTTTCCTCCAGAGAATTCCCTCTGGCTCCCCCCCCAACTGCCCTCCCCCAGACAGTCCAGCTCAGCTATTGTGGTGCATGGGGCTCCTGAGTGTGGAGACAGGGTGCTGGGAGGCTCAGCCAGGTTTCCCCTGCTCGCCAGTGTGAGATCGCACCACTTCCTGGGGAGGGAGAGCCGTGACTCAACAGCCGGGCGGGGGGGGGGGTTTCCTTGGCAGCCGTGCCTGAACTTTGAGATGCATCGAGATGCCCTTTCCTGACTTGAATGGCCTTACTGTTTAACTCTCCCGTGTGTGTGTGTGTGTGTGTGTGTGTGTGTGTGTGTGTGTGTGTGTCTTTAGTAAGAAGTTCAGCTCTTTTCAGGTTGGAGGGGCGCTGGGGTTGCTGCAATCATCACATCTTCCCCCAAATCCTTGCTTGGGTAAAATAGTATTTTTTTTTCTTTTTATAAAATTTTTAGTTTTATTTATTTATTTGACAGAAAGAGGGAGGAGAGAGAGAGAGAGAGAGAGAGAGAGAGAGAGAGAGAGAGAGAGAATGGGTGCATCAGGGCCTCCAGCCACTGCAAACCAACTCCAGATACATACACCCCCTTGTGTATCTGGCTAACATGGGTCCTGGGGAATTGAACCTGGGTCCTTTGGCTTTGCAGGCAAACACCTTAACTGCTAAGCCATCTCTCCAGCTCCCCCCACCCTTTTTTTGAGGTAGGGTCTCACTCTAGCCCAGGCTGACCTGGAATTCGCTATGTAGTAGTCTCAGGGTGGCCTCGAACTCATGGCAATCCTCCTACCTCCGCCTCCCGAGTGCTGGGATTAAAAGCGTGTGCCACCACGCTCGGCTTAGAATAAGCATTCTTAGCTTTGGCCCTGGTACACTGGGCCTGGAGGTTCCCTTCACCAAGGGGCGCTGTCCTGGGCCCTGTAGGGTGCTCAGACGCATCGCTGCCCTCTGCCTGGCAGGCGCAGTAGCAGTCCCCCACCCCCGCTGACCCCCAGAAGAGAGACTCCTGCTTCATGACCAGGACACGCACCTTCTTCTTGCATTATCAGGGTGTGGAAGCCCAGGACCCCAGATCTGGAGGGACATCCCAGGAGACACCTAGCCGTCTCCCTTCCGTCAAGCAAGGACATTGTTGCTGCCAGCAAGTCAGGTTAGATGGTGAAGGGGAGGAGGAAGAGGCAGTCACCCCTTCCTCGTTCCTGTAGGAGAGTTGGCACTGGCCTCTTGCGTTCTAGAACTTTCTATACAAGCTTCTTACTCTCGGCTTACTGGTGGTTAAGGCTTGCTCGTACAAGAACCCTGGTTGGCAGGACTTCACTGATATGTGGGAAAGGAGAAAGTGCTGGACTGTCTAACCTGATTTACCCACGGCTATGTGTTGGCATGGTGACTTTTGGAGCCACTCTGTCCCCCGAATGTGGTCAGTTTCCATTCCGATGGCTCTTGTGGCAGTAAAGATGGCGGGAAGCCTGGCGTGGTGGCGCACGCCTTTAATCCCAGCATTCATTCCGGAGGCAGAGGCAGGAGGATCTCTGTGAGTTCGAAGCCAGCCTGGAACTACAGAGTGAGTTCCAGATCAGCCTGAGCTACAACAATAACAACAACAACAACAAAAATAGGTAAGTGGGTGTGTGGGGGGGTTAGTGATGCTTGTTCAAGTTCACCAACACCCACCCTCACAGGTTCTTGTCAGGGAAGAGCAAACCACGAGGAAAGAGGAGGGTGGGGAGAAGGCTTGAGTGAAATGACAGAACGTCTGAGAGAAGACATGGCTTCCGTTAAGGAAGGACTTCACCAGCTTGTCGAGTGGGGAGAAACCAAAAGGCTGTGCTAGGCAGATGTACAACAGTGCTGTCATGCTGGGTGTGCAAGTTCCTTAGCTCATGGTGACCACATATGGGGTCATTAAAGATCTCCTTTAAGGGCTGGAGAGATGGCTTAGCGGTTAAGCGCTTGCCTGTGAAACCTAAGGACCCCGGTTCGAGGCTCGATTCCCCAAGACCCACGTTAGCCAGATGCACAAGGGGCGCATGTGTCTGGAGTTCATCTGCAGTGTCTGGAGGCCCTGGCGCTGCCCATTCTCTCTCTCTCTCTCTCTCTGCCTCTTCCTCTGCCTGTCTGTGGCTCTCAAATAAATAAATAAAAATAAACAACAACAACAAAATCTCTTTTAAACTGGGTGTGGTGGCGCATGCCTTTTAATCCCAGCACTAACTCGAAAAACAAAACAAAACAAAACAAAAAAATACTCCACACCACCACCCTGAGAACATTGGAGACCTAGTCTGGACAGTTTGACTCAGTCGTGGGTGAACATTTGATTCTACCAGTTCAGATGGCGCCTCAGAGTTTCAGGCAGGTTGCATTTCATAAATAAAATTAAAAAAAATTTTTTTTTTCGAGGTAGGGTCTTAACTCTAGCCCAGGCTGACCTGGAATTCACTATGAAGTCTCAGGGTGGCCTCGAACTCATGGCGATCCTCCTACCTCTGCCTCTCGAGTGCTGGGATTAAAGGCGTGTGCACCACCACACCCGGCAGTTTTTTATTATTTTATTTTATGTATTTATTTGAGAGAGAGAGAGAGCTATAGAAATAGGGAGAGACGAGAGAGAGAGGGAGGGAGAGAGAGAGAGAGGGAGAATGGGCATGCCAGGGCCTCCAGCCACTGTAAACAAACACCAGACACACGCGCCCCCATGTGCATCTGGCTTACATGGGTCCTGGGGAGTTGAACCTGGATCCTTTGGCTTTGCAGGCAAGCACCTTAACCACTAAGCCATCTCTCCAGCCCATATTCTGTGAATTTCCTGAGCACTGGCTGTAGAGCTGTCTTGGATGTCCCTGCCAGGGTCTGTTCCCTTAGCCAACAGGGCTGAGAGGAGATATTCAAGCGTGGGGTTTTCTGGGCATGGGGGCCCACACCCAGCGGCACTCCCTCAGATGGGCTGGGGGCAGCGCCGAGGAACTGCCCGTTCTCTTGAATGGCATGTTTGAACCCGAAATTCACATTCAGCAGTAGCCTCAGCTTCAGAGCACCCCTTTCACGTGACCTTGACTTTTCCAAGGTCAGCTGGGAAGTAAGAGGCTGAGGTGCCCTCAGGCCTTGCTGTGACCCCGTGGTTATAAGAAACCAGTTTCTTCCCTCGTTTCCTTTGGGCTTGTTGAGACCTGTTGGGTCTGACTGCAGAATAGAGAGCACCCAGCCAGCCCACACCCCGAGTGGCTTGGGAAGTGATTTTTCTTGGAGAACCTTGGAGTTTATATAAAGGGCTCTTCATGCCCCGCCACGTGGAGTTTAATTTGGAGGAGGCTTAACATGTCCTCTTTTAGTGAACATGCAAACAGGCCTGAATGGAGAGCCAAGTTATTAGTATTTTTATTTTAACTTCCAAAAATCCTTATTCTCATTCTTTATTGTTCTTTCTTTCTCTCTGTCTTGTTTATCGAGGTAGGGTCTCGCTCTAACTCAGGGATTGAAGGTGTGCACCACCCATGCCCCACTTTTTTTTTTTTTTTTTTTTTTTTGGCTTTTTTGAGGTAGGGTCTCACTCTAGTCCAGGCTGACCTGGAATTCACTCTGTGTTCTCAGGGTGGCCTCAAACTCATGGCGATCCTCCTACCTCTGCTGGTATTAAAGGCGTGCACCGCCACGCCCAGCTGTTCTTTCTTTCTTTGAAAGTTTCTTTGCTCAATTCGACTTCAGGTCCTCTCTGGCATGTGTAGTTGATGCTTTGTTACAGGTAGATGATGGCCCTTGTGGCCGATATATTGTTTAAAAAATATTTTATTTATTTATTTGAGAGAGAGAGAGAGAGAGAGAGAGAAAATGAGTGCTTCAAGTCTTCTAGTCACTGTAGATGAACTCCAGATGTAGATGAACTCCAGATGCATGGGCCACTTTGTGCATCTGGCTTTATGTGGGTACTGGGGAATCAAACCCTGATAGTTAGGCTTTGCAAGCAAGTACCTTAACTGCTGCGCCACCTCACCAGCCCCAGTTTTTTTTTATGAGAAAGTTTTTTTAAGATTTTTGTTTATTTATTTGAGAGTGACAGACAGAGAGAAAGAGGCAGATAGAGAGAGAGAGAGAGAATGGGTGCGCCAGGGCCTCCAGCCACTGCAAACGAACTCCAGATGCGTGCACCCCCTTGTGCATCTGGCTAACGTGGGTTCTGGCGAATTGAGCCTCGAACCAGGGTCCTTAGGCTTCACAGGCAAGCGTTTAACCACTAAACCATCTCTCCAGCCCCCAGTTTTTTTTAAATGTATTTATTTGCAGGTGGGGGGGGGGAGGAGAGAGAGATTGAGAGAGAGAAGAGAGGAGAGTGACATCTTATAAACAGGGTGAAGCTTCTCTCCTCATATTCCTTCTACATGCATGGTGGGCTTGCTTTGGCTGGGCATCTCTGGCCCCCTCTCCATGAAAGCTTACTTAACCGGGAGAAACTGGCACACTTACTGTTCTGGAAGAGTCGAATTATAGCTTCTTTCCTGATGAGACTATCACACTGTCCCTGCTTCTCTGTTGCTCTGTTCAAGTCCAAGGGAAGCCTTAGTTCTCAGGAATTCCATGTAGCTTTCCTTACCAGGCGTCTTAACACTAGCATTGGACTAACAGTGAACCCCAGAGTTTAGTCCTGGCTCCTCTGCTTATTGATAACACTGGATAAGTTGCTTAACTTTCTGAGTCTTAGTCTTTCAGAGGGGGGTGGTATCATCCCCCCCCCCCCGTGAGAAATACCTCGAAGACCACGTGTGATACAGGACATGAGAGGTGCGCATATTGTACACATCAGACGAATGTTTGGCCCCATCTCAGTGTGGGGTGATCTGGGATCCACATAATCCACATGTCACAGGGTCAAGAAGGCTGAAGGCCAATGCTGAGGCCATTAGCGAGACACAGAAGTTCAAAACTGGTGTTTCTTTGGACCCCAAGACCCACAACCGGGAGAGGACTCTTCTTCTCTCCTCTGCACGGGACTTATCATGGCCTGGACTGGAACTCCTGGTGAGTCTTGCTCACTCCATCTGTTCAGGTTGTCAGAACAACATAAGCCCGGCAGCTTAGAAACAACGAGAATTTATTTCTTACCGTCTCAGAGACCGCGGAGTTCACCATCAAGGTGAACGGCTGGCTGGCACATGGAGGAGGGCTGGTTCATACGTAGTGCCCGCTTATTGGCGGGTGCTGGTAAGGACTGGCTCATAGGTGGCGTCCTTCATGTGGTACAAGGAGTGAGGTATCTCTTTGGAGATTTTTTTTTCCTAAGAGCCCCAATTCCAGCTCTAACAGTTCAATCACCTCCCAGCAGCTCCGCTACTCACGACCATCAGTGCACGTGTACGCGTGCTTGTGTGTGTGTGTGTGTGTGTTGCTGAGGCTCAAACCCAGGGTCTCATATATTCCAGGCACACACTTTACCAATTGAACTTGGAAATAGTAGGAGTTAGAACTGCAGCATGCCTTTCTGTAAGGAAGCATAATTAAAAAAAATATTTATTATTTTATTTTATTTTTTGTATTAATTTATTTATTTGCAAGGAGAGAGAGAGAGGAAGAGAGGGAAAGAAAGGAGGGAGAGAGACAGAGAGAAAGAAAAAGGTAGAGTGGGAATGCCAGCCATTGCAAACAAATTCCAGATGAATGTGCCACCTTTGTGCACCTGGTTTTCTGTGGGTCCTGGGGAATCAAACCCGGGTCATTAGGCTTTGCAGACAAATGCCTTAACCGCCAAGCCATCTCTCCAGCCCTGGTCATGTGTCTTGATTAACTTTTCCTGTGAATGTGCTGCCACATCAGGTTCGAGGGTTCCACAACGGAAGAGAGCCTTCCATGGAATGTTAAGATTTCAGGCCACGGGTCCAAAACAATCAGGGTCTTCCTCAAACCCTCACTCCTCACTGTGATACTATGCGATCTCCTTCTCTTTTGTTTTTCACAGACCAGACCCCACTACATTCTACACGTATTGAAGCCTTGCTCTATTTTCTTTGGAATCTCTGAAGGGCACAACGGATAAAATGATAACTGCTATCCAAAACAAGCGAGGTTTTGACTCAGAGTGGGGAATTCCTCCAAGAAAAAAAAAAAAAAAAGAAATGAGGAAAGAAACGAAAGAAAACCCTTTGCTTGTGTGACCTGAGCCCTTTATCTTTTCCTTTCCACTGTGTTTTCAGAGGAGGTGAACTTGATTCACAAGGACATTAGCACAACAATGCAAGAGGCAATGAACATGTTGCTGAAGTCCATTCTTGGGTCAAAGAAACTCGCCTGTGTTTATTTTATTATTTTTCTTTTCAAAAAATTTTTTATTAACAACTTCCATGATTAGAAAAAAAAATCTCATGGTAATACCCTCCCTCCCCCCACTTTTCCCTTTGAAACTCCGTTCTCCCCATCTCAATCAGTCTCTCTTTTATTTTGATGTCATGATCTCTTCCTCCTCTTATGATGGTCTTGTGTAGGTAGTGTCAGGCACTGTGAGGTCATGGATATCCAGGCCATTTTGTGTCTGGGGGGAGCACGTTGTAAGGAGTCCTACCCTTCCTTTGGCTCTTACATTCTTTCCTTCACCCCTTCTGCAATAGACCCTGAGCCTTGGAAGGTGTGATAGAGATATTGCAGTACTGAGCACTCTGGTCACTTCTTGCCTGTGTTTATTAACTTCAGCTGTGCCAAAGAACACATATTAAGAACATGCATATACGGGGGCTGGAGGGATGGCTTAGTGGTTAAGGTGCTTGCCTGCAAAACCAAAGGACCCATGTTCGATTCCCCAGGACCCACGTAAGACAGATGCACATGGGCACAGGGCACGTGCATCTGGAGTTCATTTGCAGTGGCTGGAGGCCCTGACGCACCCATTCCCCTCTCTCTCTCTCACTCTCTCAAATAAATAAAAATAAAAACATACTGAAAAAGGGGGGAAAAACATGAATGTGGAAGCATCTAACTGGGGCTTAGATGCATTTAAAAATGTTTTATTTGGGCTGGAGAGATGGCTTAGCAGTTAAGCGCTTGCCTCTGAAGCCTAAGGACCCTGGTTTGAGGCTCGATTCCCCAGGACCCACGTTAGCCAGATGCACAAGGGGGCGCATGCGTCTGGAGTTCGTTTGCAGTGGCTGGAGGCCCTGGAGTGCCCATTCTCTCTATCTGCCTCTTTCTCTCTCTGTCTGTCACTCTCAAATAAATAAAAGAAAAAAATGTTTTATTTATTTATTCGAGAGCAAGAGAGAAAGAGGCAGATTGACAGAGAAGGAGAGAGGGCACACCAGGGCCTCCAGCCACTGTAAAACAATTCCAGATGCATGTGCCATCCTGTACGTCTGACTTACATGGGTACAGAAGGATCCAACTGATGTCCTCAGGCTTCGCAGGCAAACACCTGAACCTCTAAGCCATCTCTCCAGCCTTTAGACCTCTTTGCGTAATGGTAGTGGGCTATCCCTGAAGCCTCCTTCCCTCTTCTTATGAGTCAGTGTTGAAGAAAGGCACCCCCACAAAAAAACCACAAAAAAACCCCCCAAACATTCTTCTATTGAAGGAGCCATGGAGCAGTGTGCGGAGGGCCTCTGGTCTCAGGCAATGGATAGTGGCTTTGCGTTTGATTTAGGTTCCTGTCAGATAAATTGTAGTTGGCCGTTTCCTTGTCAGTTAAATCGCAGAGCCTCAACATGTAGCACCTATGACAGCTAAAGTATACTGTGCTTCGATCATGCGCCCTTTAGGAGACACGAACACTCTACCCCAGGCTTTTCTTTATTTTTTTCTCTCAATTTTTATTAACATTTTCCATGATTATAAAAAATATCCCATGGTAATACCTTCCCTCCCCCCATTTTCCCCTTTGAGATTCCATTCTCCATCATATCCCCTCCCCATCTCAATCAGTCTCTCTTTTATTTTGATATCATCATCTCTTCCTCCTCTTCTGATGGTCCTGTGTAGGTAGTGTCAGGCACTGTGAGGTCATGGATATCCAGGCCATTTTGTGTCTGGAGGGAGCACGTTGTAAGGAGTCCTACCCTTCCTTTGGCTCTTACATTCTTTCCGCCACCTCTTCCGCGATGGCAGTGACCTTGAGACGACTCAAAAGGTATCATAGAGCTGGAAAGAAGTGACTAGAGTACCGAGTAACATCTCGATCATACCCAGGCTTTTCTTGCTGTAGCTGAGCCATGCAGTATCAGGCTAATGGTAACGGTTGATCTGTGGAAGATTTTTTTCCCCGCAACTTACTAGTGCTGGTCTTACATATATATTTTTGTTTGTTTGTTTGTTTTGGGTTTTTGAGGTAGGGTCTTGCTCTAGCCCAGGCTGACCTGGAATTCACAATATAGTCTGGCCTTGAACTCCGAGTGATCCTACTATCTCTGCCTCCCGAGTGCTGGGATTAAAGATGTATGCCTCCACGCCCAGCCTTAAATTTTGAAGATCTTGTGGACAACTGATGGGGATACGTAGACAGAGAGCTTGAGGTGATTGCTCCAAGTGAGAAAGTCTTTTCCCTCCAGGTTTATTTTTATTTTTTATTTTTTTCTTGTTTTTTTTTTTTTTTTTGAGGTAGGGTCTCACTGTAGCTCAGGCTGACCTGAAATTCACTATGTAGTCTCAGGGTGGCCTTGAACTCTCGGCAAACCTTCTACTTCTGCCTCCTGAGTGCTGGGATTAAAGGTGTGAGCCACCATGCCCGGCTCCGGGTTTTATTTTATTTTATTTTTGTCACGATTTCCATCTCAGTCTGGCGTTGGTGAGGATTCCAGAAAAGATCAAAGAGGCAAAGAGGGTGATTCTAGGGGCCAATTGTGACCAAGGTCAAAGCCCAGGACAAGGACAGTTGTTTTAGTTATGGTTCACAGCTCCACGCTGCCTGTAAAAAGAAGCACACTGCAGTCTCAGGGGCTTCCGAAGATCATCTTCAAATTGTGACCTCTTTCTTCCAAAAGGCATGTCTTTTGGTCGTTAGAATGCCTCACAAGGAAGGTCAAACACTCATGCATTTTATTGTAGAGTATACTATGTAACAAGAAGTCTTCTAGAAGCACTTGATTACTGACTCTTTATTTATTTTTATTTTATTTTATTTATTTACTTACTTTTTTTTTTTTTTTTTTGAGGTAGGCTCTCACTCTAGCCAAGGCTGACCTGGAATTCACTATGTAATCTCAGGGTGGCCTTGAACTCACAGTGATCCTCCTACCTCTGCTTTCCGAGTGCTGGGATTAAAGGCGTGCACCACCACGCCCGGCTTTATTTATTTATTTATTTATTTGAGAGAGAGAAAGAGGTGGAGTGGGAGAGAGAGAGAATGGGCACACCAGGGCCTCCAGCACTGCAAATGAACTCCAGACACGTGCGCCCCCTTGTGCATCTGGCTAACGTGGGTCCTGGCCAATCAAACCTGGGTCCTTTGGCTTTGCAGGCAAACGCCTTAACCGCTAAGCCATCTTCTCCAGCCCCTGCTGTCTCTGTTAAAGTGAGACATGCCCCTACCAAGTACAGGCATCATTAGATAATTTCAAAGATGATAAAACTAAGGTGGTAAAGAGGTCAACTCACATATTCATGCCCATCAACATTCTAAGAAGTGGAGGTAAGTTATAACCAGGTCTTCATTTCCCCGTGTTGTTATTCAACGCCTCTTACTTTGATCTTTGGGGCAATAGATAGAAAGTCCAGTTCCATAGCCTAGGCTGAACCGGAACTGCCTGTGTCATCTCAGGGTGGCCTTGAACTCACAGTGATCCTCGTACCTCTGCCTCCCAAGTGCTGGGATTAAAGGCGTTGTTGATTAAAGACTGTGCAGTGTTCATAGTTCAAATTTGTATTGTCACTATTCTGTGCATCTTTCTGCTTTGAGAGGCCACGTGTAGAGATAAAAATTGGACATATGGGTAGGAAGAGAAGGAAGGAAGAAAGGAAAAGACAATTAGATGAGACTTCCCATGTCTTTGTTCTCAATTTAAAGATGGGGATGACTGCTCTGATTATCCTCGTGCCTAGACTGTTGTGAAGAAATGAAACTTTAGAAAAGATTCAAGTTGGGCTGGAGAGATGGCTCAGCAGTTAAGGCGCTTGCCTGCAAAGCTTAGCGGCCTGGGTTCGACCACCCAGTACCCACGTAAAGCCAGACGCACAGTGTGGCACATGCATCTGGAGTTCGTTTGCAGGAGCTGGAAGCCCCCGTGTGCCTGTTCTCTCTGTCTGTCTTCTCTGCATGTCTCTGCTTGCAAATAAATAAATAAGGTATTAAAACAGAAAAGTTTCACAGTGACCTGGGCATTGATTGAATTCTTTTGTTTCCATGTTCTGGGCGGGAGCAGCGTACAGACAAGGCAAGACGGGGCTTGACCCTTCATCTTATCATACACGTGACAGTCACTTACCTTAGACTGATTTGAGAGGATAAGTAAATAAGAAAAAGAAACACATCCGTGATTGCACAAATAGAAACAGGTACAGTGTATAAGCAAAGTGAGGGTAAAAAAAAAACAAAAACAAACTCCAACATAAAATACTCTCATGGTAAGAGGAGCAAAATTATCCTGCACAATCCTGAAGTAGAAAGTGTATGTTTTGGTTAGAGTGAATCCAGTATGGAAATCATCCTTTTTCTCCTGTTAGAATTTTCTTGGAGAGCCTGGACAAGTTTCTTTTTTAAAATATATTATTTATTTATTTATTTGAGAGAGAGCAAGAGAGCGAGAGAGCTTGTGTGTGTGTGTGTGTGTGTGTGTGTGTGAGAGAGAGTGAGAGAGAGAGAGAGAGAGAGAGAGAGAGAGAGAGAATGGTCACACTAGGGCCTCTAACCATTGCAAACAAACTCCAGATACATACGCCACTTTGTGCATCTGGCTTATGTGGGTCCTGGGGAATCGACCCTGGGTCCTTTGACTTTGCAGGCAAGTGCCTTAACCACTAAGCCGTCTCTCCAACCCAGTCAGTTTTAGTAAAGCTTGTTGTTGGGTGAGGGGCAGACAGACATGAGTTCTAGATACAGGGAAGGAGGGACCGGACACACTCAGATACGTTGTTTTACTTGATTTCCATTCTCTAGCGCTCTAGCCCTATAAAAGTAGAATTATTAAGCACATTTTACACATAAGGAATTGGAGGCTCAGAGTGGTTAAATGTTCCATAGTTGGAATGTGGCCGATCTGGATTCTAACTTGGTTGTTTCTGACTTTAAAGTTCACGTTCTATCTTCGGCACCGTTCTGTTTTGAGGAGACAGGTTTAGAGACAAGAAAATGGGATATGCTGATAGGGAGGAAAGGAGGGAAGGAAGCAAAGAAGGAAGGAAGGGAGAGAGGGAGGGGAAGAGGAGACCTGTAGCCTGGGGGGTGTCAGGTATTTTGAGATGTATTGCTTACACTTGACATCTGAGAGCAGAGAACTACTCAGTGGAAGGCTTCGCGGGCGCAGAAGCTTTGGAATCCAGGAAAACACAAGAAAGAGGCCTTGTCAGACCTGGGCTGGCAGAGGTGGTGGAGGCGGCTGCCGTGGGTCAGATGGTGAAATCACTTCCTGATGTGTTAGTGCCGCGGTCAGGCTCGCATTGCTTCTAGAAATCACCCAACCGAGAGCAGCTTGTTGGAAAAAAAGAGGTTTATTTTGGCTTACAGGCTCAAGGGGGAAGCTCCACGATGGCAGGGGAAAACGACGACATGAGCAGAGGGTGGACATCACCCCCTGGCCAACATTAGGTGGACAATAGCAATAGGAGAGTGTGTCACACACTGGCATAGGGAAACTGGCTCTAACACCCATAAGCCCGCCCCCAACAATACACTGCCTCCAGGAGGCGCTCATTCCCAAATCTCCATCAGCTGGGAACCTAGCATTCAGAACACCCGAGTTTATGGGGGACACCTGACTCAAACCACCACAGTTAGGGTATCACCTCTTGTTGAGAGAAAGCTGTGCTCAGGTGTAAGTTACTCCATATTGCATAAAACAGCATGTTTTCAATATTTTGTTTTTATTTATTTATTTGAGAGAGAGAGAGGCAGATAGGGAGACAGAGAGAGATTGGGCGCGCCAGGGCCTCTAGCCACTGCAGACAAACTCCAGAGGCATGCGCCGCCGTGTGCATCTGGCCCACGTGTGCACTGGGGAATTGAACCTGGGTCCTTAGGCTTTGCAGGCGATCGCCTTGCCCTGAGAGACTCCATTTCACAGGTCGCTGTTTGACTCCACTCTGAGCCCAATCGCAGAGGCGAGCTGACTGTGCGCCTCAGTGGGCACAGCAATATCGCTGCCCGCGAGGCACGGACTGACACGCATCTTATCCCTGGTACTGAAAAGGGGGCCACTCTGTAACTTTACCAAACGAAATGGGGAGCGTAGGAGCACATGGGCATATTAAACCATGCTGGAAAACCAGGCTGAGAATATATGTGAGACTTCCATTTGAGGACAAGGGTGTAACACACCTGTACTTGGAACCCCCAAGGGAAGGACACCTAACTCAGTGACACTGATGTCCCCACCGACCTGCCTTCTGACCACCCAGTGTGCAAGTCAGAGGACCGGCAGGCAGAAATGCCTGACGACCTTAGGGGCTTTGGCCTGACTCGGTTCCCACTGTTTATGCAGCCTACTTGAACGGGCGTCTGTCTGTCCACCTGTTTATCCACCTGGATCTGCTGCTCATCCATCCACCCCATTTGTCTGTCTGGATCTAGTCATGCCCTTCACCTCTACGGTCCCCTCCGTGGGAAGAAGTCAGTTACTGACTCCAGGAGCCTCTATCGTAATTAGGTTATAAGAGATGCTAGGTGATACCTGTGGAATTGAGAAAGAAACGAATCCGACTTCGCAATAATGAAGTCAATAGCTTGATCCTGAGAAGGTGGTGGTGTTGGGGGGGGGGTCTGTGTTGGCTCAGGTTAGGACTTCAAACACTTGAGTTTATTTACTGAAGCCCCCACTTTACCTCCCCCCAGACCCCCTTCCCTAGTGCACCCGGTGAGTCAGGGGCAGAGCGTTTGCTTAGCACGCACCAGGCTTCGTTTGGGTTTGCTCCTCAGCAGTGCAAGAGTAATACGATCAAAACAAGCAAAGAAATAAAAATCAGCGAGTACTGCTTAATCTCTTCTTCCCCTTGGAGGAGGAGTGTTGCCGTCAGCCCCGCGTTGCTGGGCTGATCATCCAACCAGGCGTAGTCGATGGGTTCACCCCAGGCTTACAGACCCAGGGCAAGTTCCGTCCATGGTGGAAGAAGCTGGCTCCCTTTCACAGATCGAAGCAGAGGGAAACCACCACGCGGCCAGCAAACATCAAAAAGCAGCAAACACAAACCGCCAGAGCTCAAGCTGCCACGAACACACACACCTACTAGGGCTGGACTCAGATCTGCTCCCAATGACAAGGCCCCTGAAGCGGGAATCTGCCTGTGAGGGCCCCGCATGGGAAGTTTAATAACAAATGACTGAGTCTATGGGGCCAAACATTCAAACTACCACAAGGAGAAAAGAAAGAATGTCACTCCCTAAGCAAGTACTATATCCCAAAACTTTAAAATTGATTGGATTTCCTTTTTTTTTTTTTGAGGTAGAGTCTCACTCTAGCCCAGGCTGACCTGGAATTCACTATGGTAGTCTCAGGGTGGTCCCAAACTCCCAAACTCACGGTGATCCTCCTACCTCTGCCTCCCAAGCGCTGGGATTAAAGGCGTGCGCCACCATGCCAGGCTGGATTTTCTTGGTTATCATACAGTAACGATTATTAAACACTTCTTTGGACAAAACCAAAAATGAACAAGCAAACAACAACAAAAAACCCTGTTGTTTGTTACATAAACAGATCACCCTAAGATATATAGTTTGGTTTTGATCACTTTGGGAGATGGGATATGAAGGCCGGCCACACTCTTCATCTGTCTTGGTGCGGCTCAAATCTGTAATCAAATGTCCTGCCTTCTCCCAAAGAAAAAGCATTCCCACCTAGCACTTGCGACCCTCCTTTAAAACCACTTATCCATTGATTGATAGGTATGGTTTGAGCACGCTTTTTGGCCTCTCTCTCCCTCCAATTTCTGGTGTTCTTCAAGTCTTACGTCTCCAGATAGAGTGATATCTCTCGGGGCATGCTATCATGGATCTGTGATCTCAGTGCTGGGAGGGCAGAGGCAGGAGGATTTCAAGTTCAAGGCTACAACTTATAGAAACAAAGACTATCTGTGCTTGACTGCCAGGATGTTCTGCAGGGCCTAGCTGCTCCAAACCTGCTATCAGACAAAACTACCGTGATTCCTGGGCCGGAGATGGCTCAGAGGTTAAAGCCTAAGGACCGAGTTCGATTCCCCCAGTGTCCACGTAAAACCAGACGCACGAGGTGGCGCATGCGTCTGGAGTTTGTATACAGTGGCTAGAGGCCCTGGCGTGCCTGTTCTCTATCTGCCTCTCTCTCTCTCTGTTAAATAAATAAAATATGAAAAAAAAAGTACTGTGATGCCTAACACTGACCCACAACTGGGAATTCTACTCATGGTGAAGGGGTGGGTGGGGACATGGCTGGTTGGGGTTTCTCTCCCTTCTGCTCATCCCTCCTGTCCTCTGGGGTGTGGTGGCATGAATTAAAGCAAGGGCTGGAGACATGGCTTAATCGTTAAGGTGCTTGCCTGCGAAGCCTAAGGACCCAGGTTCAGTTTCCCAGCACCCACGTAAGCCAGATGTGCAAAGTGGCACATGTGTCTGGAGTTCATTTGCAGTGGCTGGAGGCCCTGGCGCGCCCATTCTCTCTCTCTTGCTCTCTGTCTCTCTCAAATAAATAAATAAAAATTAAAAAAAACAGTTAAAACAAAAGAAAGAGCAACAACAATAAGAGAAACTCAATGCTCAGCCAAGAACATAAATGAACACACGTTACAAGGAGGGAGTAGGGAGGGAAGTCTGGGGAGGCCTGGGGTTTCTGGATACTTATATTATTATAGCTGTAGTTTCAGAGAGAGACTTCTGTCTCGAGACCTATGGTGCAGAACAAGTAGGAGGACACCAGGTGTCTGCAACGCACCACACGCACACACACGCACGCACGCCTCCCCCATCTCCCCTCACTGTGAATTCAAGTTACAGTCCAGGGCGGTTCATGCAGGATTGGCGGGAAAGGGAAAGTCCTAAGGCCTCTGGAAGACCTTAGAGGAGAAAGTTAAGACACAGAAAGGGAAAGTGAGGTGGCTGAGGGCCAGTGACCCCCCCCTCACCCCCGCTGCTCTCTTCCTGCCCAGGAGAGGCCTGGGTGGGTAGGAGACCACTCCTTGCATTTTTAAAAATGTGGCTTTGAATTAAAAAGGAAGGGAGCACACAGGAGCTTGTGGGGGAGGCGCGGGGTTTGAGGAAGGTCATAGGAAAGCCTGCTATTAAATTGACAAAGATTACATTGTTCAGGGCAGGAAAAGACTTCACAGCACCTTGCCTGGGTTCTCTCTGACCTTTAGGATGGGCCTGAGGGCTTTGAGGGGAAGTGTGTGAATGAGGGGGGTAGGGTGGGGTGTGGAATGAGGGGGCATTTGGAAGGAGAGGGGCCGCGTGGGGAAGGGGCTGGAAGTGTGTGGAATCAGTGGTTTAGAAACACATTCCTGGATGGAGAAACTGCTTTTCTTAAAGTCCGGGCTTTGGCTTTCTTTTTATTTATTCGGTTTTGTGTGTGTGTGTGTGTGTGTGTGTGTGTGTGTGTGTGTTTTTCTGTGATGCACCATTTATACTCTTGGCAGTAACAGAGTTGTCAAAATGTTTGCATTGTAGATTTGAGAATCAAACTGAAGGTGGTGAGAGAATTGAGGGGATGTGGTTGAGCCGGAGAGGCAAAAGAGAAGGAGGAAGGGAGGAGGAGGGAGATTGAAAAGGCCTGTTCTAGGCCTCCCAGCCCGAGGAGGGGGTCACACCCTCCTTGTCCTGCTCCTCTTACTAGATGGATGACTACACCATCGCAGGCCAGCACCTTAACCATTAAGCCGTGTCTCCAGCCCTCGCTTTAACTTTTTATAAATAATCTCATAAATGCAGGCAATATGCACGATCATAATCCTTTCCCACCATTCCACTTTTCCCCCTCCCTTAACCCCCCTTCTGTGTTGGAGAGTCAAGAAGTCAAGAATATGGAATATCTAGGAAGACTGAACAGATGTAAAATATTAACTAGGGACTCAAATGTGTCCCAACCTGTGATTTCCAGAGAAACAACGAGTTTATTCAAATTGTTTAGCAAATATCCGAAGTGGGAAGGGTCACCATCCATCTTAGAACAAAGACTAAATGTTTGAAAAATGCCTGTATCAGGAGAACTAAAAAAGACAGCATGGACCTGGTTTGAGGATTTCAGTTTAAAACTCAAAAGTTTCATATAGTGTCAGCAGAATTTATATAATTTCCTTAGAGCTAATTTTCCTTCTCAATGTGAACAATCCTGTTTTACTTAAAACTTAGCAATGAAGAATTAACTATTTCTTAGTTTTTATTAGATTTGGCTTTAAAAATTATTTTATTTATTTATTTATTAGAGAGAGAGAGAGAGAGAGAGAGAGGGAGAGAGAGAGAATGGGCATGACAGGGCCTCTAGCCACTGAAAATAAACTCCAGGCCCATGCATTCTGGGGAATCGAACCTGAGTCCTTAGGTTTCACAGGCAAATTCCTTAACCACTAAGCTACCTTTCCAGCCTTCGATTTGGATTTTTAATGGCTAGTCCTATTCATATTTGTATGAAGATTGTGCATAAGAGAGCATTTTTTTCTTTTTTGACAAAGCATAAATTAGCAGAGGGCTGGAGACATGGTTCAGTGGTTAAAGGCACTTGTTTGCAAAGCATGGTTTGATTCCCTAGTTCCCACGTAAAGCCAGGTGCACAAAGTGGCATATGCATCTGGACTTGATTTGCAGTGGCAGGAGGCCCTGGTGCACTCATTTTTTCTCTCTCCTTGCAAATAAGTAAATAGATTAAAACAAAAGAATTAGTGGAAACGCTGCAGGTTTTGCATTGGAAGAGGACGCGTTATCTGAGTTATCTTTATGCTAACATTCGGCTGCACTCACGCGGAGTTACTGACATGCATTCCCCACTATTCTGACGTTAAGTTACCTCTGATATTTCATCACTTTTTAAAGCATGTGTTTCCTTCCTATAGCTGCAAGCCTTAATATTGCTGGGTCTGGAAATAAAATTTTGAGATGTCAAAAAGTTCTCGCTCTGTATTCTCAAAGAGAGCAGACTCCACCCGTGTCAGTGGTTGGAACGTTAAGCCCAATGTTCACTTCAACTGAAAGTCTGTTCCGTACGCCTGGAGGATTCCATGTGTCTCTCATCCAGCCCTTTTCTTCTCTGGTCATCTCCTCCTCTTTTTTTTTTTTTTTATTTTTATTTATTTATTTGAGAGTGACAGACAAAGAAAGAGGGAGAGAGAGAGAGAGAAAGAGAGAGAGAGAGGGAAAGAGAATGGGCGTGCCAGAGCCTCCAGCCACTGCAAACGAACTCCAGACGCGTGCGCCCCCTTGTGCATCTGGCTAACGTGGGTCCTGGGGAATCAAGCCTCAAACCGGGGTCCTTAGGCTTCACAGGCAAGCGCTTAACTGCTAAGCCACCTCTCCAGCCCTCATCTCCTCCTCTTAACATTTGGGGACTGTGCTCCTTTGGACAACACTCCTGACAGTAATTGTTTGATGCAGTGGGTTCTCACCGGCATGAGTAAGATCTTCTACTACTGCATTGCTGTCGAGTGACCAGAGACAGCTTGTGCTGTCTACACAAATCTTGTCCCCCCACCATTTCCAGCAGCCAGTGGAGGTGCTGTCTGTCCCATTGACCCCTTGGCTGCTGTTTCCTCCTCTTCCTTAGTCAGAGTGTTTCCCTCCTTAGCCCAGTGGTATCTGTTCCCACCAGCTACTTAGCATCTGGATAGATGATATCCTAGATCTTATTTTAGGCCACATTTATCAAGAAACCATGATTTCTTCCTTGCTGTTCCCACACAGCTTACTGATCTTAAGCACCTCTGCTTTGCACCTGGACGGTACCTCAATTTTACAAAGTCTGTTGTGCAACACCCAGCATGAATGGGATTGTGATCTTGAGTTTTTGGTTGGGCCACTTACAATGTACCACACAGCCTGCATGCCCACAAGCCTTGTTTGGAGCAGGCCCGATCTTTTAACAATAACTGAACATAACTGCTCAAGGAATCACTAGAGCCACCTTGGTTAGCTCACCTCCTGCAGAGCCGTTTTTGCTTTATGAGTATAAAATACACAGGCACAGGAAAGAGAGACCATACAACCAGCTCCTGCTCCAACACTCACGGGCGACCTACATACTGCTTGGTTGGTTTTGTTTTTTTTTCAGAGCTATTTGTAACATCTCTTATGTAGGTGTCTTCTCTTTCTTTCTTTCTTTCTTTCTTTCTTTCTTTCCTTCCTTCCTTCCTTTATTTCTCTCTCTCTCTTTCTTTCTTTTTCTTCTTCGAGGTAGGGTCTCACTCTAGCCCCAGGCTGACCTTGAATTCACTATGTAGTCTCAGGCTGGCCTTGAACTCACAGTGATCCTCCTACCTCTGCCTCCCAATGTTGTGATTAAAGGTGTGTACCACCACACCCTGCTCTTTTTAAAAGTTTTTTTAAAATATTTATTTATTTATTTGATATATATATATGTATGTATATATATATATATATATATATATATATATATATATATAGAGAGAGAGAGAGAGAGAGAGAGAGAGAGAGAGAGAGAGAATGGGCACGCCAGGACCTCCAGCCACTGCAAATGAACTCCAGATGCATGCGCCACCTTGTGCATCTGGCTTGCGTGGGTCCTGGGGAATCGAACCAGCGTCATTTGGCTTTGCAGGCAAGTGCTTTAACCGCTAAGCCATCTCTCCAGCCCAATTTTCTTCATTTTAATTCAGTTTTCACATACTTACATCTTGTATTCTCATTGAGCATTATTCATCTTAGGACTAAACTTATTAACCATTGTAATCGAACCTGTGGCCATCAAGGTAAACACACTGCCCCTGACCCTCACCCCAGCACACGGAGGCTGTCATTTTGAGCGTGTTCATGTACCTTACATGCATGAGTTCCAGCTTTCATGTCACATGAATTTGAGTTGCCATCTCTTCCCTGGTCGAACAGTCCTAACTGTCTACTGTCTAACTGACTTTCTGAGTTCTAGAACAGAGGTGTGTGGGCCTCTACCATCCTGCAGTGTCATGTGTGTTCCAACCAACGTCTTTTTGGACATGAAATATTTCAAATCTACAACTTGCTACTTTTTTCCTCCTAAACTAACCTTTCAGGACAGCTGCTTAGCTGGCTATGCTGTTTCTCCTGGTGTGTGTGTGTGTGTGTGTGTGTGTGTGTGTAAGAGAGATAGAGAGAGAGAGAGAATGATAGAGAATGGGTGTACCAGGACCTCCAGCTGCTGCAAACAAACTCCAAATGCATGCGCCACATCGTGTATCTGGCTTTATGTGGGTACTGGGAGATGGAACCTGGGTTCTTAGGCTTTGTAGGCAAGTGCCTTAAATGCTGAGCTACCTCTCCAGCCCTGTTGGGTAGATGTAAGGAAACTTAAGGTCATTAGGTGTTTACAGCAGCAGATTCGGAATGGGCTGGAAGATGAGGCGGGAAGACTGCGGAGTTGTGGAGATTTCATTACGTGTGGTGGGAGCTTTACGCATTGACAATGACAGTTCAGGTCATTCCTTTCAGATTTAAAGAGGAAGCCTTGTGCTGGAGAGATGGCTTGGTGGTTAAGGTGCTTGCCTGCAAAGCCAAAGGACCCTGGTTCAATTCCCCAGGACCCATGGGAGCCAGATGCACAAGGGGGCGTATATACCTCGAGTTGGTTTGCAGTGGCTGGAGGCCCTGGTGCACCCCATTCTCTCTGTCTCCTCCCCTCTCTCTCTGCCTATTTCTTCTCTCTCAAGTAAATAAATAAATAAAAATTAAAAAAAATAAAGAGGAAGTCTTAAAGTATCAATCATTCTCTATATAGCTATCACTCTCTCTCTCTCTCTCTCTCTGTGTGTGTGTGTGTGTGTGTGTATGTATGCACATGCATGTGTGTGTGTATGTCCTTAAAGACATTCCAACAGAACTAATCAACATCTGGAAACAGTATTGGGAAATCCACATGCTTAGTTCTTCATTGCAAACATTTTTTTTTTCCTTGAAAGGAATGTTTTGTAAACTTGAAGGCTGTGAAGAGTTAGTTACCCAAGAAGGATAGTTTGCAAAACTTTATAATGTTCAAGTTATTGCTGAGTCAAATAACTGAAACTCTCAACTCTAGGACAACGGGGAACTTAGGAAAAAGAGAAAATTGCCAGCAAGAATGTACATGCCTTAAATGACATAAATATATCACTGTACTCAGTGAAAGATTCCCTTCCTCCCTCTCTCCCTACTTCCTTCCTTCCCTTATCCTTCCTAGTCCTTTCTTCCCTCTCTCCCTTCTTTCCTCCCTCCATCCTTCCCTTTCTTCCTCCTTTCCTCCCTTCCTCCCTCCTTCCTTCATTCCCATCCCCTCCCTCCTCCTTTCCTTTATCCCTCCCTTCTTCCCTTCCTCTTTCCTTCCTTCCCATCCCCTCCCTCCCTCCTTCCCTTTCTCCGTCCCTTCTTTCTTTCCTTCCTTTCTTCCTCCTCCCTCTCTCTCTTCTTTCCTTCTTTCCTTCCTTCCTTCCTTCCTTCTTTCCTTCCTTCCTTCCTTCCTTCCTTCCTTCCTTCCTTCCTTCCTCCCTCCTTCCCTCCCTTCCCTCTCTCCCTCCCTTCCTTACCTCCCTCCCTCCCTCCTTTCCTTCCTTTCTTCCTTCCTTCCCTGAGTCTTTCTTCTCTCCTTCCGTCCTCCCATCCTCCCTCTCTCTCTTCTTTCTCTCTTCTCTCTCTCTGATTTTCTGCTTTGTGTATGTATCCTAGTCTAGGGCCATCTCCCTGATTGGGGGGGGGGGAGTCTCGGCCCAGCTGTGAGAGTGGTGTGCCTATTTAATCTGACCTTTCCCCTGTCATGTTTCCTGAGTCCTGGCTGGCCCCCTTTAAGGGGGAATTGTGGCAGTGCAAGAACGAAAACCATTTCCCAGACAATGAAATTCCCCTGCGAAGGCTGCTTCCCTGCCAACTCCTTTCCCATCCTGGGATCTGGAACGTGCTTTGGGTTTGAGGTCCTTAGAGCTGTGATTTTTTTAATTAAATTTTATTTTTAAGGAGAGAGAGAGAGAGAGAGAAAGAGAGAGAGAGGAGAGACAGAGAGAATGGGTGTGCCAGGCCCTCTAGCCACTGCAAACCAACTCCAAACACGGGAGCCTCTTTGTGCATCTGGCTTCATGTGGGTACTGGGGAATCAAACCCTTGGTTGTCAGGCTTTGCAGGCAAACGCCTTACCTGCTGAGCCACCTCTCCCACCCGGAGCTGCAGTTCTTTTGCTTGGAAGCATACTTGGATTCTGAGTCCTCACATGAGACCTATTGAAGCACAATTTCTGAGCCTAGGGTCCGGGAATCTCTATTTGCAAAACAACATTGTTTTCTTAGTAAATTGGTTGATGATACAGGTTGGCGAGCCACGATGGATTAAGTGCTAATTGTATCAGTTGTACATGATGCTGATTCTAACGTGCAAAGCTGTCAGACGGGCTGCCTCGTAATGAACTCATCTCTCAATCAACGACCGTCTTTGAGAAGAAACGCGAGGCTTAAATTTCTGTTTGCTTTTTGTTTGGGTAGCTGGCTCTCTCGGGAGGGAGTTCGTCTTGTCTGTCCGGACATTATCTGTGGGTCCCAGGTACATGTCCCTGGCAACTCGCAATGTAGGTCAGAATGTTTGCGAAGGCTGTATTCACTCTGCACACGGCAAGCATTGCAGCATATAAAGTCAAAGATATCATTATGGGGCCATTATCGCTGACTACTAGTTAGTGAGCAGCATCTCATCCGCCTCCTGATTAGGTGTGCTTAAGCTTCGCCTTTTAATGTTTACGGGGCCAAGCGAACCAGGTAGGAGGAGACAGCAACATGCGGAGGAACAGGAAATACACACGGGGCGTGACTCTCTCAAGACCCCATTCTGATTCTTTGGGGAGGATTGAGGAAAAGCAACACGAAATCCAACATATGCCAGTAGAAAGCAATTTTAATGCAACAAAAGGAGACTCGAAGCGTTGCGAAATAAAAGTGCCTCCGCAGATTGATTTTGGCCAAATGCAATGAAAAATGACGTTAACAGGTAAGAGAAGTAAGGAATGATCAAATTTGAAAAGGTTTAAAGACACCCACCCAGACATTGAGGACGCAAGTAGAAAATTGCCAGCTAACATGAGCGAGAAAAGAGATTCCTTCCTCCAAAGACTCCCGTGGTTTCTTAATAAATACCTTAAATTCCAGAAAAAAAATTCCCGAAAAATACAAATAACCCTGTCATCCAAGTACTTGAAAAATCACAGCACAGTTTGAAATGAATGCACTAGTGCTTAAGTTTGGTTGTCAAATCACCACCTGGATTCATGGGACCTTGTAAACGTCACAGAGAGAAACATGGTGTCTCTTTGATGCCGCTGTCTCAGAGACAAGGCAGAAGGAAACATTGCTAGACAGTGGATCTAAGGAAGCAGGATGACAAATATTTCTAGAATGTACCTGTGACTACTATCCTGCTACAAAGTCTATAAGATGCTGCAACTATATTTCCCCACAGGGAAATTCTTGCTGAAGAGAAATATCAAATATCATGACCGACAGATACTACGCCAGACCTATGTTATCATGCTAAGAAATGTGAATGAAATTGTTCTTGTCAAGGTGTAGCAGAACGAAATTGATTTGATATGACAATATCTATTTTAAACTTCAGCCATTATCTGCAGGTTTGCTGTTTCTCGAAGTATCATGAAGTCCAATAAGTAAGATATTAAAACACCTTTTTTTTTTTTTTTCCCCAGGTAGAGTCTCACTCTAGCTGAGGCTGACCTGGCACTCTGTCTGTAGTCCCAGGCTGGTCTCGAACTCACAGTGATCTTCCTACCTCCCAAGTGAGTGCTGGGATTCAAGGTGTGCACCACCACGCCCGGCTTTAAAACACTTTTGACTACCAGAACTCCACACTGAGCTGAAAATTTTGTTGATTTACAGATAGCACTAATAGTCTGCTTCACTGTGTTCTTAAGTAAGGGAAGGAACTGAAATATGAAACAGCTAAATGGTGACTGTTGAGGAGTAAAGAAATTCATGTTAGCTCATATTTCATCACCATATTTCACTTCCCTGCTGCTTTTGTGAATGTGGATATTATGGGCCTGTATAATTCATTATATTTCTTTCTTTTAAAAATATATTTTATTTATTTATTTGAGAGGGAGAGAGAGGGAGAGAGAGGGAGAGAGAGAAAGAGAGGGAGAGAGAGAGAATGGGCACACCAGGCCCTTCAGCCACTGCAAACAAACTCCAGATGCCTGCACCCCCTGTGCATCTGGCTTATGTGGGCCTTGGAGAGTCAAACCGGGATCCTTTGGCTTTGCAGGCAAACGCCTTAACCGCCAAGCCACCTCTCCAGCCCAATTCATTGTATTTCTGTGAAGCAGTTAACAAAACGAAATACTTAAGTCGTAAGACACAGCTGCTGGGTACACACATTTCAGGTTTGTGCAGCTTGCTGTCCTTGTGCACCCTAAAAAGAACTCAGGGGTTAAAGCTCAGACACTCTAGCCATTGATTCTGAAATGACATTGCTCGTGGTTTATCACTTGCCTCTTATTTTCATGTAAGCAAGCCCGCGTTTCCTCGAGACCTATAGGAGACGTGCATAGAATACGACATCAGAATTCCTCCCCCTGGTAGAGATCCAGGTGTGCTTGGTTGGCACAGAGCCCAGGATACTTAAATGCAAAGATGGATTTGCTGAGTTTACACTTCAGGAAGTGGACTATTTACCTTAATTCTAGTGGAAGAGAGCCATACCGTTTCTATGACCCACCAGGAGGGTCGTGGGTGTGGGAGGGGGGAGTGGCTCATTTAGAAGCATTTTCTGTGGACGATTGGGGGTCCAGGCCTCGTCGTATTCCAGCTTACTGATCCACATCTGCTGGAAGGTGGACAGACTAGCCAGGATGGAGCCCCCGATCCAGACGGAGTACCTGCGCTCTGGGGGCGCTATGATCTTGATCTTCATGGTGCTCGGTGCCAGGGTGACGATTTCCTTCTGCATCCTGTCGGCGATGCCTGGGTACATGGTGCTTCCTCCAGACAGCACGGTGTTGGCGTACAGATCCTTGCGAATGTCCACGTCACACTTCATGATCGAGTTGAAGGTCGTCTCGTGGATCCCGCTGGACTCGATGCCCAGCAAGGAAGGCTGGAAAATGGCTTCAGGACATCGGAAGCGCTCATTCCCGATGGTGATCACCTGCCCATCAGGCAGCTCATAGCTTCTTTCAAGTGAAGGGGTGGCAGCGGCCGTGACCATCTCCTGCTCAAAGTCCAGGGCGACGTAGCACAGTTTCTCCTTGACGTCCCTCACGATCTCCCGCTCAGCCGTGGTGGTAAAGTTATAGCCCCTTTCTGTCAGGATCTTCGTGAGGTAATCAGTCAGGTCTCTGCCTGCCAGATCCAGGCGTAGAATACCATGGGGCAGAGCATAGCCTTCATAGATGGGCACGGTGTGAGTGACCCCATCGCCAGAGTCCATCACAATCCCTGTGGTCCGGCCCGACGCGTAGAGGGACAACACTGCCTGGATAGCCACGTACATGGCAGGTGTGTTGAAGGCCTCGAACATGATCTGAGTCATCTTCTCCCGGTTGATCTTGGGGTTCAGGGGTGCCTCGGTGAGAAGGATGGGATGCTCATCTGGCGCCACGCGGAGCTCGTTGTAGAAGGTGTGATACCAGATCTTCTCCATGTCGTCCCAGTTGGTGACAACTCCGTGCTCGATAGGGTACTTCAGGGTCAGGATTCCTCTCTTGCTCTGGGCCTCGTCCCCTACGTAGCAGTCCTTCTGACCCATGCCCACCATGACTCCCTGGTGACGGGGACGTCCCACCATGGAGGGGAACACAGCCCGGGGTGCGTCATCACCCCCAAAGCCTGCCTTGCACATCCCTGACCCATTATCCACTACCAAGGCAGAGAGCTCGTCGTCAACCATGGTGCCGGCTCTGATCTTCCAGATGGATGAGCGTAAGTTAGTGAAATACAGGGCGAGGTCTGTGCTATGATGCGCAAGAAAGAGAACTGGACAGGCTTAAAGCCCTCCAGAGCTGCCTCGCGAGACGGGGAGCTTGCCCTGTGATAACCGGTATTTAAAGCAGAATGCGGATCCCACCCACCTCCTGTGCCACCGATTCCCAGCCGTTCTGGGTGGGGCCACCTTTGAGGCATGATTACTGATGGTAATTACAGAAATCATCAGTAGACCTCCTTCATAAAGGGAAAAATTGTCTACCAAGTGGCCAAATCTCAGGTTGCTATAATTAGGCAACCCACACACAGATGCCAGCCTGCTTGGCGAGGTCTCCAGATGACTACGGCGATGTGGGGGGAGGGGGAATGTAAATGTAATGGACGAGAAAGAGCTAGAGGCGGGGATGGGGCTCACTGCTGGAAAGGGGACCCCTCTCCTCAGTTGGCACTCCGAGTCCTTTTCTCTACTCCAGCTTAAACTTTCCAGTTTTATTACATTATTATTTTAATATGATATATATATGTATATCATATCTATCTATCTATCTATCTATCTATCTATCTATCTATCTGAGAGGAAGAAAGAGGGAGGGAGAGGGAGAGAGAGGGAGAGAGAGAGAGAGAGAGAGAGAGAGAGAGAGAGAGAGAGAGAGAATGGGCATGCCAGGGCCTCCAGCCACTGCCAAATGAACTTCAGACACGTGTGCCCCCTTGTGCATCTGGCTTAGGTAGGTCCTGGGGAATGGAATGGGGATCCTTTGGTTTTGCAGGCAAATGCCTTAACTGCTAAGCCATCTCTCCAGCCCTATTTTAACATTTTTATTTATTTATTTGTAAGCAGAGATAGAAGAGGGTCAGACACAGACAATGGGCTGGTGAGACAGGGCCTCAAGCAGCTGCAAATGGACTCCAGATGCATGTGCCACCTTGTGCATTTGGCTTTATGTGGGTCCTGGGGACTCGAACCCTGGGGTCCTTAGGCTTCATAGGCAAGCGCATGCGTCTGGAGTTCGTCTGCAGTGGCTGGAGGCCCTGGTGCGCCCATTCTCTCTCTCGCTAGCTATCTGCCTCTTTCTCTCTCTGTCTGTCGCTCTCAAATAAATAAATAAAAATAAACAAACAGCAAAAAAAAAAAATATTTTGTTCTTCAAGATGCATGTGTTTTTAAACTCACACTTCTCTGTGGTCATTAAAATTTACGACGTTGTGGTAGTATTACATTCATTTAAAGATATCTTTTAAAAGGTAGAGATCTATGCTGACCGTTTCATAGGAGCAGTTTGTGTGAATTTTATATTTAACATATAAACATCAACAACTCCCTGGTAGTCTGTGTACCACGATAAAATGTAGGACATCATCAATGTGTGTCTGAGAACCAATATGGAAGAAAGCGTATTGCTGGCAAGATGGCATCTGCCGGCAGGGTGGTCCAGGTAGCCAAGCCACACGCTCCACTGATGGGGTTCCCCAACAGAAGAGACAATCCAAAACTCAGTGCCTCAGAAGCTACGAGGTCAGCAGGGCTCCCGCCCCACTCTGTAGCCACACAGCGTTTTAAAGGAAGTAAAACAGCAGATTTGCTGATGCGTTAGGGTCCGCCAGGCACTGCTGACATAACCAAGACCTTAGCTCAGAAATACAGCAGGAAACTCACCTCTCAGGAAGAAATGGAATTCAGCCAACGTGGAGGCCCGGGATGATCACTGGGGCTGTGCTTCATCATCAGACAAAAGAATTATCTTTACAACAAAGGACTTCCAAAAGCGCAAATGAAAAATTGTATAGTCAGCCACCTTAATAAGTAAACATTCTGCACAGTAAAAGGAAATGTGGAAAATTTAAGTAGATGCTTGTATCACCTGATTTATGCAACTTGGCTGGTTTCTCCACAAGCTCACCTCATTATGTACTTATTAAAGTCTGCAGTTTTAAATGTTAATAAAAAAAGAAAGCTTATTGCTTAGGTACACAGGATGTAGTCTTCTTAGTATTTTTCATGTTCACATCTAATTTCTCCAAAGTCACTTTTATATTGGTTCATTGATTCCTCTCCCAGCAGGTGCCCTTTGTAAGTGGAGACAACAGCCCCTCATCCCTGTGCACAATACACCATCCAGGTCAAAGCCCAGGAAAACCAGCTGGTGTCTTTGCCCAGCACGTCACTTGGAGAGACATGGCAACAGTGCACTGTGAGTCCGCAGCCCCCTTCTTTGACATAGAGTTATTTCTGTCTGGATTAATCCCAGTTCTATAATGTGCTTTCAAAACCACTCCGTTGAAAACTGAACTGAGGGATGGAGAGATGGCTCAGCAGTTAAGGTGTTTGCCTGCAAAGCCCAAAGGCCTGGTTCGATTCCCCAGGACCCACGGAAAGCCAGACGCACAAAATGCCACATGCATCCGGAGTTCATTTTCAGTGGCTGGAGGCCCTGGAAACCTATTCTCTGTGTATGCGTCTCTCCTTTCTTATCTCTCTCTGTTTGCAAATAAATTGATAAAAATACTTTTTTAAAAATGTCAATTGAGCCGGGCGTGGTGGCGCATGCCTTTATTCCCAGCACTCGGGAGGCAGAGGTAGCAGGATCGCCATGAGTTCGAGGCCACCCTGAGACTGCATAGTGAATTCCAGGTCAGGCTGGCCTAGAGTGAGACCCTACCTCAAAAAACCAAAAAAAGAAAACAAAAAAACATGTCAATTGAGGTAGCAAGCAAGAGTCATGGTCTTGCTTTTGACTCTGCCGGGACAAACCCTTCTCAGAATTCTTTGTGTAGCTCACAATTTCCCACTCTGAGCGTTCAAGAACAGACCCTGTAGCCTGAATAGTTTTACGAGCTCCCTTCTCATGTAGCACAAGTAAGCTTTTGTTTAAAATGATGTTTTATTGCTATAGGATGGTGTGTTGGAGGTTGTCTTTTTTTTTTAACCCCATAACAAACTTCAAGTACATCTGACAAGATGGAAAACAAAAACGCACATTGTATTTTGCACAGATCCCCATTTATGAACACTCCAATTTTGTGTACTGAATACACCACTGTCATATTTTTATTTTTTGAGGTAGGGTCTCACTCTAGCCCAGGCTGACCTGGAATTCACTATGTAGTCTCAGGGTGGCCTAAACTCACGGCAATCCTCCTACCTCTGCCTCCCAAGTGCTGGGATTAAAGGTGTGTGCTACCATGCCCAGCATTTGTACTTACTTTTTTTTTTTTTTCAAATTTTTATTAACTTCCATGATTATAAAAAATATACCATGGTAATACCCTCCCTCCCCCCACTTTCCCCTTTGAAACTCCACTCTCCATCATATCCCCTCCCCATCTCAATCAGTCTGTCTTTTATTTTGATGTCATCATCTTTTCCTCCGCTTATGATGGTCTTGTGTAGGTAGTGTCAGGCACTGTGAGGTCATGGATATCCAGGCCATTTTGTGTCTGGAGGAGCATGTTGTAAGGAGTCCTACCCTTCCTTTGGCTCTTACATTCTTTCCGCCTCCTCTTCCGCATTAGACCCTGAGCCTTGGAAGGTGTGATAGAGATATTACAGTGCTGTGCCTCATTTCTTTAGTCACCATGACAACCTGTGTAAGGTTCACGGGAACACTATCCACACTTCAGAAGGGCTGAACTGAAGCTGAAAGAGTAAACTGACCAAGACTGATAGTGTCGACCTCAGGATTTGAACCCAAGTAGACCAAGCCCTGAGCTCAATGACGGGCCAAAATAAAGGGCACAGGGCATCTTGTTGGCTTCTAGTGAAAGAGGCAATCCACAGAGTCCACTTCCGTGAAGGCTGAGATTTCCTAGTTGGCAAGGCTCACCTTAAGGTGTCCAGATGCCATCTCGTGTGATTAATATTAATATTAGGCCAGCCTACTCTCAAAATAGATGAAAGAAATGATGTATCCATGCCTGGATTGAAAGAAAATCATCTTTGAGACAATCTACCCTTATTTAAATAAGGAAATGGTGGGAGAGAAGGTTCCAGAGGAAGCAGTAAGATGGGTAGAGTGGTATTCCACAGCGAAACCTGAATCAGCAAGACAAGTGCATCCTTTGGAGCACAGCCACGTGGCAAATGGAACCTGCCAGACGTCAGCCTTAGACCTCAAATGTCATTGCCTTCCGACAGCCAGATTTGACAGCGGTACGCTAAGACGCGAAGCCTAGAGAGGGGGGCTAGGGTTCTGGTTGAGGAGATGAGGTGAGCATGGGAGAGCCTGGGAAACAGAATATATCAGAGAGTCTCCAACGTAGGCCAAGAGTTGAAGCCAATCAAGATGGGCAAGAACTGGGGCTGGAGAGGTGGCTCAGTGGTTTAGGCGCTTGCCTGCAAAGCCTAAGGACCTGAGTTCGATTCCCCAGTGCCCAGGCAAAGCCAGACGCACAAAGTGGTGCATGTATCTGGACTCCATTTGCAATGGCTGGAGGTCTTGGTCTATCCATTCTCTCTGCTTCTCTTCTATCTCTCCTTGTATATATATATATATATATATGTGTGTGTGTATATATATATATATATATATATATATATATATATATATATATATAAAGGAGAGACCTCCAGAGTACAGAGCTGGAGGCGGCAAACTTGAAGAAAAAGGCAATCAGCATAAAAGCTTTAATGAGCACATCACTAGAGAACTGAGGAGGTGTGAGTGACCCCGGGCCAGCAGGGGTTCACCGAGGAGATGTCAGGGAGTTGGAGAAGAAGAAACTGTGCACGTGCAGCTGTGACTAGAGACAGATTGCCCTCAGGTCCCAGAGGGCTAACTCAATCAATCTAGCCTGTCATAAAGACACCAGGAAAAAAAAAAAAAAAGCAAAAACGCAAATTGAAAAATGTTCTGTGTCTACTCGCTGTGGTCGGCCTTTTCTCTCCATCCCGGTGAACTGGCTGGTGACTGCTTATGTCACATCTGGTGACTTGCATGTGTCCATTTGGATCGAGCAGAAGCCGGTGCTTAGTAACAACTGGTGACAAGGGACTGTAGATCGTTAAATGCTAGGGCACACCCCGTTTTCCAGTGTGCTCTGCTGCTCTGGGTGAGGGACGTTGGAGGTACATGATGCAGGATGGAAAGGGTAATTCAATTTACGCGGCTGCCTAATTCACCTCCAGGGGACAGCATTGATTGATAGAATATGACTCAATGTACTTTTTTTTTTTTTTTGCTAAGGGATGCAGCCTTTCTGGGATCTCAGGAGGTGTAGGGAGGGGGTTGGATAGTTGGATCTTCAGAAGTTTTCTGAGGGTTTTTTTTTTTTTTTTTTTTTTTTGGTTTTTCGAGTTAGGGTCTCACTCTAGCCCAGGCTGACCTAGAATTCATTATGGAGTCTCAAGTTGGCCTCGAACTCACGGCGATTCTCCTACCTCTGCCTCCCCAGCGCTGGGATTAAAGGCGTGCGCCACCACGCCCGGCTTCTGAGGGTTTTCTTCGTTCCCTTTTGCCGGCATCAAGGAGGCATGTGATCTGTTGACAAGGACCCATGGGGTGGTGGCTCAGGCTGGAAGGGGACCAGAGCCGACAGAGAAAGTAGGGCCCAGATGAAAGTAAGGGCAGTTAAACCTTGGGGCTTAAAACCTATGACTGGAGGCATCCCTCCCTTTCATGACTACGCCACCGAGTCCAGGAGAAACAACACTAAGGAGACTGTAGAATAGACCGCACCAGTGTGTGGTATGACCTCTGGGTCACTCCCGGGGGGCAGATCACGGCTTCTAGACTCCCACACAGACTATTTTGGCCTGCCCAGTGATCTGCAAACATTTTGGAATGATTAGTTTTGGAGACGGATGAAATAAGTAGGTTTCTAATCGCACTTCTCTTGGAAGAATAGAATGTCCAACAGCACTGGGAACTATGAACTATGGCTGAATAGCAGAGGCATCGTGGCCAAAGAGTGACTATCGTCCCTCCATTCTTGGTCCCAAATCTCTGTTGTGCTGCTACGGGCCTCCCTTCAGGAAGGTGGATGTGAGCTGAATATGTTCTGAGAAACTGAAAAGGAACATTAACTTGAGGGAGGGGATGGGAATGGAAAAAAGTAAATGGGAAGATATGTCCTGTGGTCTTTTTTTCTTTTTCTTTATGCATAGACTGATGTTTACAAGAGCAGACTATAAAATGCTAAGTGGCTGAATTTCCTTAACTGTATCAAAAAAAAAAAAAAATGCCCAGATGTATCACTTTAAGAAAAGGAATCTGGGCTGGAGAGATGGCTTAGCTGTTAAGCTCTTGCCTGTGAAGTCTAAGGACCCCGGTTCCAGGCTCAGCTCTCCAGGACCCACGTTAGCCAGATGCACAATGGGGCGCATGCGTCTGGAGTTCATTTGCAGTGGCTGGAGGCCCTGGTGCACCCATTCTCTCTCTCTCTCTCTCTCTCTCTCACACTTTCTTTCTCTGTCACTCTCAAATAAATAAATAAAAATTATCAAAATGGCATCTTTCAAAAAAAAAAAAAAAAGAAAAGGAAGCTAATTAAAATGACAGCAGGGCAGGGTCTATTTTTCCTTTTTATTTTTATTTCTTTTTTACAGTTTTAGGATGGGATGTGGTGGAATGGATTTATGTTATAAAAGTGTGGTAGTCTGACTGCATATGCCCCACAGACCCAGTTGTTTTATTTATTTATTTATTTTTATTTTTTGTTTATTTTTATTTAGTTATTTGAAAGTGACAGAGAGAGAGAGAGAGAGAGAGAGAGAGAGAGAGAGAGAGAGAGAGAGAGAGAGAGAAAGAAGCAGAGAGAGAGAATGGGCACGCCAGGGCCTCCAGCCACTGCAAACAAACTCCAGATGCGTGCGCCCCCTCGTGCAACTGGCTAACGTGAGTCCTGGGGAATCGAGCCTCGAACCGCTGTCCTTAGGCTCCACAGGCAAGCACTTCACCGCTAAGCCACCTCTCCAGCCCCCAGTTGTTTTATTAAAGCTTGTTATTTGGGTCTCCATCAGCCTGGCTGGAGGAGGTGTTGCTGAGGGCAGATCCTGGAGTCCAGCCCTAAGGCGTCACTGGAGGCAGGTCTGATTTCCAGCCCAAAGGTGTTCAGAGAGATGTGAGCTCTGCTGGCAGTCCCTGCTGCTTGCTGCCCGCTTGTGTTGTTGCCTTTGATGCTTCCTGGCTAGTTTCTGTCTCTGCTTGGATTTATGAATGGGAGGCAGCTTCTTCCGGCCCTGATGGAACCGCCTCTGGTTTTGTGAGCTGGAAACAGATCCCTTTCTTCCATGCACTGTGTCTGGTTTGGATGTTCATCCCGGCAACACGAAGCTGTCTACAACAAAAAGGAAGAATTTCAGTAACAACTGGAGGATAGTTTCTTTTTAAAAAATGTTTTACTTGTCATTTGCAAGGGGAGAAAGGGAGAGAACAGAGAGATAGAGAATAGTGAGAGAGAGTTCCAGGGCTTCTTCTTTTTTTTTTTTTTTTTTTTGGTTTTTCGAGGTAGGGTTTCACTCTAGCCCAGGCTGACCTGGAATTCACTATGGAGTCTCAGGGTGGCCTCGAACTCATGGCGATCCTCCTACCTCTGCCTCCCGAGTGCTGGGATTAAAGGCGTGCGCCACCACGCCTGGCTTTTTTTTTTTGGTAAGGGCTTCTTGCCTCTGCAAATGAACTCCAGACCTACGCATCACTTTGCGCACCTGGCTTTACAAGGGTACTGGGGAATCAAACCTGGGGCCATCAGGTTTGCAAGCAAGCTCTGTGAATCGTTGAGGTATCTATCCAGGCACTAGGGTGTAATTTCTAAGAATGTCATAAATACAGCTGTTTCTGGAGACCTGTTTCTTCCCGTTGTCACTTTGGGGACAAATTTCATAGCTGTAGCTCCTTAAATTTATTTTCTGGTTTCTGGTTGGATGGGCTGAAAGAGACAGGAACTAGTTATAAAATAATGTTCTTACATTGCATTACTTTGTTCTTTCTTAAGCAAGGGGGCTATCTTTAGGGGACAACTGGATACATTTTAACTTTTCATTGCCCTTTCCTCTGCAGCTGGGTTCTTTGAAGGAGAACACTCACAGTTGGTGCAATATGAAAACTTTCTGAAGGGAAGCGCTGGGGAAAGTATCCGGCCCAAGGCTCCCTTCTGTTGCTCCTGCAAATAGAATCTGGGTCGAGTGAGTATAGTATCAGAAATAGACTAAGGATAAAAAACCAACGAGGAAGAATCTTTTCCTTAAAATTCCTGGTTGACATAGATGACATTTTTAGTTCTGACCTTAGAGGAAGAGGTGGGAGAGAGCTTTAGGTTAAAGGAAAGGTTAATTGGAAATACCGAATAGCCCAGTAATAAAAACTGTGAAGGACTTTCGCAATGTTTTAACCCATGGGCAAGATTAGCAAACAAAGCAGGGGGTCCGGGGAGACATGGGAGGCAAAACTTCATCTACTTCAAGAAAATTATATATTTAATAAGTAGGGAATATGGATCGCATATGATCAAGCTTTTGATGACCTCAGATTATGTATAAAACAGAGTCCCAGTGTAGACTTCAAGGCCCTCTATTATCTGGCTCCAACCTACTTCCCTTGCCTGGCATTTTATTGTGTTTTTTTTTTTTTTAGCTCTAGTCCACACACTTGGTTCAGCCTCCTGGACTAATTGCACTCCCAGACAGCTTGCTCCTCAGAATTGCTGCCTTTGTGGACTCCGCCTGGAACGTCTGCTCACCACTCCATCCTTTGATGTCTGATCACTGATGTCCCATCTCAGGTGGCCACCAGTTTCCCCTTAAAAAAAGCCTTCCTCGGTTTTCCCGGGAGGAATGAATCTGAAATATCACAGCACTTGGCTTACATATCTACTACAGCTTGTACCTCTTGTTTTAGTCACATACATGGTTGTCTCCCTCACGATAGGCTCTGTGCCACCGTCCCATAATAACAAGGTCCTGACACCCTACTTGTTCAATCATTGACGATCGACTTGTACTGCCGATGTTTATTTTGAAACTGAGTGTTTGTCAACTACGTCGTCAATATTCCCGTGTGTTCCATTTACATTCTGAAAACATGGTCAGCATCAAATTCGTTACCTTCTTCAAAGAGTTCCATTTGTGTAGGTGATGTCAACGTTTTCAAAATCATTCAAACTCCTAATCTGAGGGCTGTCTTGGACTGAGCCATTTAATTTCCTTTATCAAAATTAAAAAAAAAATTTATTTTTATTATTCATTTATTTGACAGAGAAAGAGGGAGAGGGAAGGAGAGAGAGAGAGAGAGAGAGAGAGAGAGAGGGAATGGGCGCGCCAGGGCCTCCAGTCACTGCAAACAAACTTCAGACACATGCGCCACCTTGTGCATCTGGCTAACGTGGGTCCTGGGGAGTCCAACCTGGGTCCTTTGGCTTTGCAGGCAAACACTTTAACTGCTAAGCCATCCCTCCAGCCCTCTAAATTTTTTAAACATTTTTGTCATTTATTTGTAAGGAGAGAGAGACAGAGAGAGAGGAGAGAGAGAGAGAGAGAATAGGTGCACCAGGGCCTCTTGTCAATGTAAACAAACTCCAGACATATGCTTGGCCATGCTTGCTTTACGTGGGTACTAGGCTGTCAAATTTCAGGTTTTGCAAGTAAGAACCTTAAACCACTGAGCCATGTCTCCAGCCCATTTTACTTTTTAAACACAAGGCAGAACCTGACGTCACATTATACTGGAGAGTTTTGTGATGTTTCTCTAAAGCGCTGCTCTTTTATGCCTCTCTTTGTTTCGCCCTGGTCTCTTCACAGCTTAGCTAAGTGCCAGAATTCTTTGATAAATAACTCTTTCAGCCCCAAAGCTCTCTGAAGACCGCTGTTCACTAAGCTCTTTAATCGTGCATATTAAAATGCCCTGGACTCCCAATTTTCTAGCACATAAAATCTAAACTTCTCTACCTTAGTTTGGGCCTGCAGTAACTATGGAAACTTATTGACTAGGTGTGCAATGTTTGGACCTGGAAAACTTATTGACTTCAGAACTTCCCATTCTGACTCTGTAAATGGAAGGTAATAACTTGCATCTGTCCCATAAAGTTGTCTTGGGGTGGACATGAGATGCTGCCTATAAAGTGTCAATCTGTGTGCGTTGTAACACCAAGAATTCACTAAGTACCAGCAATGATCAATTCCCCGTTACTCCCCAGGAGGCCTGCTCAACTCTGGTCAGTTGAACTTGACTCTCCCAGCTGTGCCAGGGGAGACCAGTGAGCAGACCCCTCCTGGGAAAGGACCTACGTCGGGGGGGGGGGTTGAGAAGACCTGATGCATAAGGCCAGAATCTATGGCTATTATTAAGAAAGGAAAAGATGACTAAAGGGAGGTAGCCCATCGGCAAACGATCCTGAAGTGAACGCTTCCTCGTGTGAGTGGTTAGAATTCTGGAAGCCAGGCGAGGATGCTCATACCAGCGTGGCAGAGGTGCCTACCTTCTGCACGGAGGCAGAAGTGAAATTACGTTTTGGCGGTTCATTGATCTAGACATGCAGACGAGAAGAAACAAGACAAGAGGTACCACTTACTTATCTTTTTTTTTTTAAAAAAGATTTTGTTTTTATTTATTTATTTATTAGAGACAAAGAGAGGACAGAGAGAGAGAGAGAGAGAGAAAGGATGGGTGTGCCAGGGCCTGAAGCCACTGCAAACAAACTCCAGACACATGCGCCACCTTGTACATCTGGCTAACGTGGGAGCCTGGAGAATCGAACCTGGGTCTTTAGGCCTTAAGCGCTAAGCCATCTCTCCAGCCCTTATTTATCTTGATGGGTTTTCTTATTCCTGGGGTTTGGAAGTGTGGGGTACTCTGTTTTTATGACTTCCTGTGCTGGCTTGAAGTTCCCTGGAGTTCCTTGGACGACGCCCCCCCCCCCCCCCAGTACAATCGAAGGGCCAGGGAGGGGACGCAGGCAGCCTGCGAAGGCTTTAGAGCAGCGACTGTTACCATCTGGACCAAGCTTGAGCACTGGTGGATCAATTCCATAGCTGCAATTGATCTATGCATTCGTCAGACGCCAAGAACGGCTGCCGTTGTTACTCTAAAGCACCTGCTTTCCAGCCTTTCCGACTCGACCGAGAGCCATTTACCTCCGCGGCAAGGCCACTGTCTGTAACCCTGACAGCAACACCGCGTTACTTTGAGGCACAGTGAGAATCTATTTATTGACGATCGGTTTCCAGTCTGTGCGTGGAAGTGTTACAGATTTCATGTGAACCGTGGCTTAATTAGACCCCACCAGAGAAACATAATGTGCCCTGATCGTGTACTTCCGAATGCTTATTGAATACGTTTATCACGTTATTGGTCAGGCTAGACAGTGACCCCGTACACTCTTACCTGCTGTGCGGGGGGACCCTAAAATAATATCAAGCAGGGATGAACTCTGGTCCCATACATGGGCTCCTGAAAATCACAGAGGCAGCATGGAGTAGAAGAAGAAAGAACACTGGGCAGGCCCCAGGGATCTCCTGTGGAAGGTTCCAGACATTTTCACTAACCACCCATGTGGCTTTGAGCCAGCTACTTGGATTCCATAGTCTTTTCATTTCCTCTTCTATAGAATGAGATGCGGAGACTTGTCAATTCTGGCAGGTTTAAGGCCTTGGTTTATCCTCACATGTTCTCAAAACCCCACTAGACTGCTTAGCGAGGAAATAAGACGTATTACTAGCAAGTACAAACTTGCAGAAGAGGGCGTCATGGGCTGTATGTAACGCCTTTAAAGCAGGGAAGGAGTGACCAAGCCGGAGCGGCGGTGACTGGAGGGGACAGAACCTCAGCTGGCCTGGGAAGACGCAGCAGCGCGTGTTCTTCCTGCAGAGGTCCAGGAAGGTTCACCGAGCACTCTGCAAAGTCAGGCACAATGCTGTTGAAATAAGACACTGAGCTAAATACCTGGATGCCAGGCAAATCAAGATTCCCACTGTGCCCCATATCTCTGGTGTTCACCTTGAGGAATCTGGGCTGACTTTTTTTTTCTTTTCAATTTTTTTTATTAACAACTTCCATGATTATAAACAATATCCCATGGTAATGCCCTCTCTCCCCCTACTTTCCCCTTTGAAACTCCACTCTCGATCATATCCCCTCCTCCTCTCAATCAGTCTCGCCTTAGTTTGATGTCATCATCTTTTCCTCCTATTATGGTCTTGTGTAAGGTAGTGTCAGGCACTGTGAGGTCATGGATATCCAGGCCATTTTGTGTCTGCGGGGAGCACATTGTAAGGAGTCGTACCCTTCTTTGGCTCTTACATTCTTTCTGCCACCTCTTCTGCAATGGGCCCTGAGCCTTGGAAGGTGTGATAGAGATATTGCAGTGCTGAGCACTCCTGTCAGTTCTTTCTAGCACCATGATGCCTTCTGAGTCATCCCAAGGTCATTGCCATCTGTAAAGAGAAGATTCTCTACCAAAAGTGACAGTATCATTAATATAAGGGTATGAACGTTAAGAGAAGTGCTTACTGGGCAGTTTGATAAGCATAGTATATACATTTAGCCAGACAGCAGCAGATGTTACACCCCTAGGGTTCATGACTACTCCTGTTTTAGTTTTCTTTTCAAAATTTTTTATTAACAACTTCCATGATTATAAGAAATATCACATGGTAATACCCTCCCTGCCCCCCACTTTCCCCTTTGAAACTCCATTTTCCATCATATCCCCTCCCCCTCTCAAGTAGTCTCTCTTTTATTTTGATGTCATCATCTTTTCCTCCTATTATGATGGTCTTGTGTAAGTAGTGTCAGGCACTGTGAGGTCATGGATATCCAGGCCATTTTGTGTATGGGGGAGCACGTTGTAAGGAGTCCTACCCTTCCTTTGGCTCTTACATTCTTTCTGCCACCTCTTCCGCAATAGACCCTGAGCTTTGGAAGGTGTGGTAGAGATATTACAGTAAGTACTGAGCACTCCTGTCACTTCTTTCCAGCACCATGATACCTTCTGAGTCATCCCAAGGTCACTGCCATCTGAAAAGAGAAGATTCTGTACCAAAAGTGAGAGTAGCATTAATATAAGGCTATGAACATTAAGAGAAGTGCTTACTGGGCAGTTTGATAAGCATAGTATATACATTTAGCCGGACAGCAGCAGACATTACACCCATAGGGCTCATGACTACCCCTATTTTAACTTTTCAGTATCAGGGATGTATTCCCTCCTATGGAGCAGGGCCTCCAGTCCAATTAGAGGGCAGTTGGTTTCCACCATGACAGACGGGCCACTATTGCACCCGTTGGCTCATTTGGCCTGGCTGGCCAAATATGAGGCTTGCAGTGTCCACTGTTGAGTATCTTCACTGGCGGTATCTCTTTCTTCCATTGAACTGCATGTTGAATGGCTTCTTCCAGCTTTCTGTCAGCTGGTCTACATGGAGGAGGTTATCAGCTCAGTTCCAGCAGGATTTCTCAGTGGCCTTGCAGCCCAAGTATGTGGAGTCTTCAGCAATAGGGTCTTATCATCTATTCCTGGTGGGAAACCAAAGGCTTCAGCAATGGCCCATAATGTTTTGGGGGCATCAGGGACCTCTCTGGCCGACAACTCACTGGAAGGTATCGCATCCCTGCCACTGAAAATTTTCTAGCAACAATCTACGGCTCCTGAGTGTTCCATTGTCCAAAACAGTAGGTTTCCATATGATTTATTGGGCTGACTTTTAGGCCATCTTTACAGTCTGGCATCTTCCATTAGCCTTAGCCCTGTGCTCCCATGCTGGTTGGGCAGGGGTCCGAGGGAGTGAGTAGAGAGAGGCATGCTCCTGTTCTCAGGACTGACACGACGTCTCTCCCATGAATCCAACTGAATGAAGCTAGTCACAGGACCGGCTCAGATTGAAGAGCAGACAGAAATAAATTCTGCCTCTTGATAGGCCAGAGGTATGAAATCACATAGCAAAGGGTTGCATACACAGGAACAGAAATGGTGGTGAGTTTTAGAGACAGCCATAAGGAATAATGGTGATGGAATTATCAGAAAAAAAATTCCAATTTAATACTTTGCACACTGAAATGTAAAGCCCATATTCAAAAAAAATTAAAACAAAAAAACCCATAAAAACAAAAGCAAACAAAAAAGTCAACCAAAAATATTCAGGGAATAAACTTGGACTATAGAGACAGGAAGGTTATTGTGGCTGGGGTCAACTATGACCGGCACTAAGTCAGAGAATAAAATGAAATGAGACTGTTGGGGACTTAAACGACAGCAGGGCTGTTGGAGTTGAGACTGTAGATTGGTGTCACAGTATAATATACAAGAGTCAAAAGCCACAGAGGTGTCTTTGAGGGGGGGGGGAACACCCAAGTAGTAGTTATTTGTTTTTTATTATTTTCAGGCCAGATAAAGTTGTTCCTGTTGCTCATGAAACAACTGAATTGACAACTTTTTTTCCCTTTTGCACAGAAGGTTGTAGTTGTCACACACTCTACGTGTGAGTAATGGTTGAGCATAATGGTCGTATGATAAAAGCATCTAATTTAAAATAGATGTGGTGGCTGACAGAAAGCTGGAAGAAGCCATTCTACACGTAGTTCAATGGGAGTGAAGATACTCAACAGTGGACATTGCAAGCCTTATAATTGGCCAGCCAAGCCAAATGAGCCAACAGGTGCAATAGTGGCACGTCTGTCATGGTCGAAACCAACTGCCCTCCAATTGGACTGGAGGCCCGCTCCATGGGAGGGAATACATCCCTGATACTGAAAAGTTAAAATAGGGGTAGTCATGAGCCCTAGAGGTGTAACATCTGCTGCTGTCTGGTGAAATGTATATACTGTGCTTATCAAACTGCCCAGTAAGCACGTCTGTTAATATTTATACCCTTATGTTAATGCTACTCTCACTTTGGGTAGAGAATCTTCTCTTTTCAGATGGCAGTGACCTTGGGATGACTCAGAAGGTATCATAGTGCTGGAAAGAAGTGACTGGAGTACCGAGTAACATCTTAACCACACCTTCCAAGGCTCAGGGTCTAATGCAGAAGAGGAGGCGGAAAGAATGTAAGAGCCTAAGGAAGGGTAGGACTCCTTACAACGTGCTCCCTCCAGACATAAAATGGCCTGGATATCTATGACTTCATAGTGCCTGACACTACCTACACAAGACCATCATGAGAGGAGGAAAAGATCATGACATCAAAATAAAAGAGAGACTGATTGAGATGGGGAGGGGATATGATGGAGAATGGAATTTCAAAGGGGAAGGTGGGGGGAGGAAGGGTATTACCATGGGATATTTTTTATAATCATGGAAAATGTTAATAAAAATTGAGAAAAAAATAAAATAGATGTGGTGGGGCTGGAGAGATGGCTTAGTGGTTAAGTGCTTGCCTGTGAAGCCTGAGGACCCTGGTTCGAGGCTCGATTCCCCAGGACCCATGTAAGCCAGATGCACAAGGGGGCGCACGCATCTGGAGTTCGTTTGCAGTGGCTGGAGGCCCTGGCGCGCCCATTCTCTCTCTCTCTGCTTCTTTCTCTCTCTGTCTGTCACTCTCAAATAAATAAATAAATAAATAAATAAAATAAGCAAAAATAAAATTTAAAAAAAATAGTTGTGGTGAACAGAAGTATTCGGAACAATAAGAATGCTAAGGAAGCAGAGGCAATGCCAGGAACAGAAAAAAAAAATTCTTTAAAAAGGTAAAACTATAAATAATATAACCTGAGAAGAAAAGATAGAATTGTATCCACGAAACAAGAACAGAATGTCACAAAAAGCAAATATTCCGGAAGAGCTTGTGGGACTTAAAACAAGACTGTGCAAATAAAAACCACAGCAGAATATTTGGGAGCCCAGGTTGATGAAATATACTCTCATTGGTCGAACAAACTCAAAAATAAACAGAGAAATCAGAGTTATTTTTTTTTCTTAAAAACGAAAGGATTCATCCCAGCACTCGGGAGGCAGAGGTAGGAGGATTGCTGTGAATTCAAGGCCACCCCGAGACTACATAGTGAATCCCAGGTCAGCCTGGGCTAGAATGAGACCCTACCTTGGGGAAAAAAGGAGGAATAATTCAGTAGATAAGACATTTAACCAACAGAAATTACAGAACAGAAAAAAAAGTGAAAGGAATGATATGATAGAAAATTTTCTAGAAGTGAGAGGCAACAGTCTCGACTGACGTAGTTAACTCATGCAACAACCTATTTAAAATCATTGTGAGGGGCTGGAGAGATGGCTTAGTGGTTAAGCGCTTGCCTGTGAAGCCTAAGAACCACGGTTCGAGGCTCGATTCCCCAGGACCCACGTTAGCCAGATGCACAAGGGGGCGCACGCGTCTGGAGTTCATTTGCAGTGGCTGGAGGCCCTGGAGCGCCCATTCTCTCTCTCTCTCTCTGCCTTTCTCTCTGTGTCTGTTGCTCTCAAATAAATAAATACAAATAAACAAAAAATTAAAATCATTGTGAGATTTTAAATGGAGAGAGAGAGAAAGAGAGGGAGAAGAGAAGAGAGGAGGATCCTAAAAATTTTGAGTAGAAAAAATTCCAGCAATCACAATAAAAAATGAGAATCTAATTCCTTGGCATTAAATGGTGAATTGGGACTTCTGAAGACAAATGTTGTATTCAAGGTGGGGTTTTATGCCTACCCAGTCTCACAAGGCGTATGAGGGCATGATAAAAAGACTTTCCAGGGCTGGAGAGGTGGCTTAGCGGTTAAGGCCTGCAAAGCCAAAGGATCCTGGTTTGACTCTCCAGGACCCATGTAAACCAGATGCACAAGGGGGCGCATGCATCTGGAGTTCGTTTGCAATGGCTGGAGGCTCTGGAGTGCCCATTCTCTCTCTCTCTCTCTCAAATAAATAAATAAATAAAATTTAAAAATGAAAAATATATTTAAAAAAAGCCTTTTCAGATACATACGTGCAGTGGTTTGCCTCAAAACATGTGTTTTGAATTATTGGTCCCCAGATGGTAGCAGTGTGGGAGGAGGAACCTTGCTGGAGGAGGTGTGTGTCTGGGGGTAGGCTTAGGGGTGTTGCAGTGAGCTCCCTCTTGCCAGAGTTCAGCTCACTCTCTTGCTGCCATTTTCCACCAAAGAACTCTCCAGAATGAAGGTGAATAGAGCTCCTGATACTATTGCCGTGAAGCAGGCTCAGGGAGAAACCAATTCAGGGAGAGGTGGGAAAGAAAAGTATTTAGAAAGATGTTACTGTGAATGGTAGCGCTCTTAGAATATCCATTTTCTTCAAAGCATCGAGAAAAACTTCATTCCTGGAACATTAACTGATGAGAGAAAATGAGCTGTCACGGACTCCATAAAAAATGCTGCGTGGGCTGGAGAGATGGCTTAGCAGTTAAGCGCTCGCCTGTGAAGCCTAAGGACCCTGGTTCGAGGCTCCATTCCCCAGGACCCACGTTAGCCAGATGCACAAGGGGGTGCACGCATCTGGAGTTCGTTTACAGAGGCTGGAAGCTCTGGCGCGCCCATTCTCTCTCTCTCTCTTTCTCTCTCTCTCTGCCTCCTTCTCTCTGTCGCTCTCAAATAAATAAATAAACAAAAAAAATTAAAAAAAAATGCTGCGTATGAGTGGAAACTGGGATGAAGTGGTCATGGTCCTGTAAGGACTAAGTAATGGCATAGTGTTAACTAGTGGTGTGATTGCAATGGAGGGTTCTGTAAGGAAAAAAACAAAACGAAACAAAACATTGTACATGAGTTGCCTATTGCGATGACAGGGATGTAGTCACAGTTCTCTAAGCCCTGAACAATGGTATGGTGCTAATGTTAATTAGGGACATGGTCACACTGCAGGGTCAGGGACAGGGGAATTCTCAGTGTGCGGAGGTATTAAGAGTGCCAACGTTTTTCTCTCTTAACAAGAAGATACATCTAATGTATTTAAGTCTGATGTTGAAAGTTTTTAAAAATTTTATTTACTTGTTTATTTGAGAGCGAGCAAGCGAGAGTGAAAGAGAAAGAGGCATATATATATATATATATACACATACAGAAAGAGAGAGAGAGAGAGAGTAAATGGGTGCACCAGGGCCTCTAGCCCCTGCAAATGAACTCCACACACCTGTGCCCTGTTGTGCATCTGGCTTACGTGGGGGCTGGGGAATGGAACCGGGGGGTCCTTAGGCTTGGCAGCCCAATGCCTTAACTGCTAACCCATCTCTCCAGCCCAAATATACTTAAGTCTGAAACATCAAGAAGTAGTTGTGTATATATATGATTTAAAAATAGAGGCAGGGGCTGAGGAAATGGCTCAGTAGATGAAGTGCTTGCCAAACAGTCTCTGTCCTACACAAACACACACACACACACACACACACACACGTGTTCACCTTGCACATGCGCATGCATCAACACATGTACACCCACTCACATACACACACAATCTAAATAAAGAGGCAAAACCAAACAAACATCTAAGTGAGTTAACTAGCTCCTTCCGAGGAGAGGGGATGGTGGGAGAACGGGCTGGGGCAGGATGATCTTGTTTTGGATTAATACGTCTTTGTCATGGGATGTTTTAGAAAGTACATACATAACTTTGGTAAAGATCAAAGGATCAAATTGGGACCCTCAATAAAGCAGAGAGAATTCTTTGCAATCCCATTATCCAGGCAATGGTCCTTGTTATGATTACCTTCTATATAATTGAGATATATATTCCCACATATTCACACCATAAACATTTCCCCCAGTGTCACGTAAAGCCTTTTAAAAATATTTATTTATTTGACAGAGAGAAGGGAGGGAGGGAGGACGAGAGAGAATGGACACATCAGGGCTTCTAGCCACTGCAAATGAACTCCAGATGCATGTGCCACCTTGTGCATCTGGCTTTATGTGGGTCCTGGGGTATCAAACCTGGGTCCTTAGGCTGCTTTCAGGCAAGCACCTTGACCACTGAGCAACCTCTCCAGCCCCAGGATATGTGATCTCTGAAGGAGTAAACAGTTATGTATGTAGAGATATAATCACTGTAAAGAAATCTGTCTCTATGACAATTCATTCTGCTTGTATTGTTATGTATTATTATTGTCAAATGTATTTGACAATAACAGTGACAACTTGTATATATAGGGCTATCTTCAGACCTTTTAAGAGCATTTTCTCATCTTATTTTATTCTCACATTAACTCTGTGATGTGGGCAGACATGTTTTGCATTGCAGCCCACTAATATTTTACATGATATGAATATTAATAGCAGCATCTGTCCTGAACTATGCCAGGAATTTTCTTAAGAAATGGCTTTATCTTGTAATGCTGTGTGAGACTTTGTGTTTAGGAGAATTGAGCTATAAAAATTTATGGAAATGGTAGAATTCTCATGAAGATTTTGTGTTTTGCCCATCTTTTTACGTCTGTCTATCACCCATTGGCCGTCTATGAGCTGTAAAAATGGTCACGTGACTTGTCATATTATTATTTTTTTCTTCTTGCCCAGTTGTGGAATCATGTCTTAGTTATAATGTGAGTTTTGCTTCTCTTGCTCCGATGGTAATTTCCGGAATAAGGTCTGGGACAAAGTCTAGGCACGGCAGGAAGCTGGGGGTGGAAGGTAGGGGGGGGGGGGGTGTTACACATGAATTCCGTGAGGAGGAGAAACACTCCATTCCATGTAATAGAGGTCTGAATTTGTGAACTGGTCTGGGGGTGTTCTAGAAGTCTGGATAGGTCATTCAGTATAAAACGTCCTAGTCTTTAAAAAATAAACTTGTCGGGCTGGAGAGATGGCTTAGCGATTAAGCACTTGCCTGTGAAGCCTAAGGACCCCGGTTCGAGGCTCGATTCCCCAGGACCCACGTTAGCCAGATGCACAAGGGGGCGCACGCATCTGGAAGTTCCGTTTGCAGTGGCTGGAAGCCCTGGCGCGCCCATTCTCTCTCTCTATCTCTGCCTCTTTCTCTCTGTCTGTCACTCTCAAATAAATAAAATAACAAAAAAAAAAAAATTAAAAAAAAAAAAAAATAAACTTGTCTAAGACACAACTGAGTTCAGACTTCTTTCAAAAGTGGGCCATGAAGCTCAAAAATAAGTCTTGCATTGCTTCAGTATGCTTGGGAATCCTTATGTTGGAGTTGGAAGCTTTTAAGTCTGGTTATGAAAAATAAACTAGGTTGTGTCTCACCCTAATGAAGTTGGAGGAAAAGTAGGCAAGGGTAAAAAAGTGTGCATCTCTGCAGCATGTGTGGACAGCTTCTCTAGGGAGAGAGAGAGAGAGAGAGAATAAAAAAAACATTTTCAAGTCGGTGTGGTGGCGCAGGCCTTTAATTCCAACACTCAGGAGGCAGAGGTAGGAGGATCGTCATGAGCTCGAGGCCACCCTGAGACTACATAGTGAATTCCAGGTCAGCCTGGGCTAGAGCGAGACCCTACCTCGAAAAACAAAATAAAAAGCAAAACGAAACAAACCGTTTTCACCCTTACTTTGTATCCCAGGCTGGCCTTCTACCTCAGCCTCCAGTGTGCTGGATTAAACCATGCCTGGCTTCTCTGAGTTTTTAAAAAAATATATTTTATTTTTTATTTTCGAGGAGATAGAGATAGATAGATAGATAGTTGATAGATAGATAGGTAGGTAGGTAGGTAGGAAGGTAGGTAGGTAGGTAGAAAGAGCATGCCAGGGCATCTAGCCTCTGCAAACAAACTCCAGATGCACGTGCCACTTTGTACATCTGGCTTTATAGGGGAAATGGAGAATCGAACCCAAGTGGTTAGGCTTTGAAGGCAAGTGCCTTAACCAGCTGAGCCAACTCTCCAGCCCTTCTCCGTGTGTTCTTCTTTATCTTTATTTCATTAGAGTTGATCTAAACTTGAAAATTTCATAGTTTTGGGGTTTGGGAGATGTTTAGTGGATAAAAGTTTCGCTTCTTAATCATGAGGACCTGAGTTGGGGTCCCTAGGACTCACAGATGCTAGGCATAGAGGTGGGCCCATTCTTTCAGGCTGTGGGGAAGAGAGCAAGTCCTTGGGACTCACAGGCTGACAAGTCTAGCCGAAGCAGAGAGCTCTAGGTTCAGAGAGAGACTGTCTCGAAGAATAAAGTGGAGAGCGACTGTGTAAAACACTTGACATTGAACTCTGTCCTCCACACACCTACACATGTATGACCACATCCATGCACATGCCCACACACATGTGAATATGCATAAACACATGCCATTCACATACACATATAATAGAGTATCATAATGCTTTCTAAAAAAATTTAAATTTTATTTATTTATTAGAGAGAGAGAGAGAGAGAGAGAGAGAGAGAGAGAGAGAATGGGTGTTCCAGGGCCTTTAGCCACTGCAGACAAACTCCAGATGCATGCGCCACCATGTGCATCTGGCTTACATGGGTTCTGGGGAGTCAAATCTGGGTCCTGAGGATTCTCAGGCAAGCCCCTTAACTGCTAAGCCATCTCTTCAGCCCAATAATGTTATTTTAAAAGACTAAAAATATTATTTACTTACTGAGAGAGAGAGAGATGGGGGGATGGACATGCCAGGGCCTCTAGTCACTGAAAACAAACTCCAGATATATACACCACCATATGCACCTGGCTTATATGGGTTCTAGGGAATCGAACCTGGGTCCTTAGGCTTCTCAGGCAAGTACTTTCACTGCTAAGTCATCACTCCAACCCCATAATGTTTTAAAAGCAAAGGAGTTCCCTGGAATTCTAAGTGCCTGTAACTTAATGTTATCTTGCTGTAAGCCAGAGAAAGGGATGTGTAAAAAGCTAAGTCTAGGCCATCAATTTGTCCCGCTCTACATTAATGAGCTATGAGAATAAAATAGACACCAAACACTTTTATTATCCTTATCAGAAACTTGGACACTCAGCCACATACAAGAGGAGAATAAACCAATCAAAGGAACTTTATTTATTTATTTTTATTCATTTGATAGGGAGAGAGGGGAGAGAGAGAGAGAGAGAGAGAGAGAGAGAGAGGAGGGAGAATGGGCGTGCCAGGGCTTCTGGTCACTGCAAATGAACTCCAGATGCATGTGCCACTTTGTGCATCTGGCTTTTTGTGGGTACTGGGGAATTGAACCTGAGTCCTTAGGCTTTGCACCTTAACCACTGAGCTATCTCTCCAGCCCTAAAGGAATTTTAGACTCTTAATATTTTTAAATTTTTATTTATTTATTTATTTTTATTGTCAACTTCCATAATTGTAAACAATATCCTATGGTAACTCCCTCCCTCCCCCCACTTTCCCCTTTGAAACTCCACTCTCCATCACATCCCCTCCCCCTCTCAATCAGTCTCTCTTTTATTTTGATGTCATCATCTTTTCCTCCTCTTATGATGGTCTTGCGTAGGTAGTGTCAGGCACTGTGAGGTCATGGATATCCAGGCAATTTTGTGTCTGGGGGGAGCACGTTGTAAGGAGTCCTGCCCTTCCTTTGGCTCTTGCATTCTTTCTGCCACCTCGTCTATAATAGACCCTGAGCCTTGGAAGGTGTGATAGAGATATTGCAGTGCTGAGCACTCCTATATAGACTCTAATATTTTTTTTAAAAAATATCATAAACAGTCATTTGTCAAAAGCCCCCAATTTTTTTCTTCTTCCCCTTCTTTTAAGTGTTGTGAATTTAAAAAAAAAAAGAAAGTGCTTGTGTCCTTGGAGCACAGCCGGGTATTTCGAGGGATTCTCTTGGCGTCCTGTAGATGGCGGTAACGTTCTTCAGCATCTCTCCAGTGGGTTCCTCGGTTGCTAAGCGAACCTCTCCGGAGAGGAGGCAGCTGCAAATCCCACCTCCTTCGCCTTTGCTCTCCGACGTATATGGTACCTTTAATGTGCTATTTATGCGACTGCGTGGGGCAGTGAGTTTACAACGATGCCTTTGTATATCCAGAGCGGTTTTGTATCTCTAGGACTGTTTGTATTTATAGACCAGGGTTTCTCCACACTGCCGCTATTGACATTTGGGGCTGGGTGGTTCTTTGCGGTGGGGTGGGGGTGGGGCTGGGGGGGTGCTGTGCATTGTGCGGGGGTCAGCACGAGCCCTGACCTTCAGCGGCTACATGTCGGAAGCACAGCACCCCTACCCTTCCGTGGTCAGAAGTGTCTTTAGACGTTGCTGAATGTCCCCAGGGGAGCAGCTTCACCCCAAATTGAGAACCGTTGTATTAGCTTGCTTTACCCATCTCCAAAGATGGGCTCCTTAATTACTACCCATTTAATTTTGGTTGGTATGGGCAGGTGAAGGGACACCCACTTATACTTTAGATATATTGTGCTTGTTTTTTAAATTTTATTTTATTTATTTATTTTACAGAGAAGGGGGGGGAGAGAGAGAGAGAAAGAGAGAGAGAGAGAGAGAGAGAGAGAGAGAGAGAATGGGCATACCAGGGCCTCCAGCCACTGCAAACTAACTCCAGATGCATGCGCCCTCTTGTGCATCTGGCTTATGTGGGTCCTGAGGAATCGAACCTGAGTCCTTTGGCTTTGCAGGCAAATGCCTTAATTGCTAGGCCATCCCTCCAGCCCTTTTGTAAAAAAATTATTTTTATTTATTAATTAAATTTTTTTATTTATTTTGTGTGTGTGTGTGTGTGTGAGAGAGAGAGAGAGAGAGAGAGAGAGAGAGAATTGGCACACCAGGGTCTCAGAGAGAGAGAGAGAGAGAGAGAGAGAGAGAGAGAGAGAGAGAATTGGCATGCCAGGGTCTCCAGCCACTGCACTGGGGCTCCAGACACTTATGCCACTTTGTGCGCATGCATGACCTTGTGCATCTGGCTTCTGTGGGTTCTGCGGAGTCGAACCTGGGTCCTTACGGCTTCACAGGCAACCACCTTAACCGCTAAGTCATCTCTCCAGCCCTGTGCTTCTTCAAAAAAAAAAAAAAACAAACACATTTTATTTATTTATTTGCAGGCAGAGAAAGATAGAAGAGAGACAGACAGAAAAGGCACGCCAGAGCCTCTGGCTGCTATAAGCCAACTCCAGAGTCCTGCATCGCTTTGTGCATCTGCTTTCCGTGGGCCTGGGGGATTTGAAACCTGGTCATCACGTTTTGCAGGCAAGTGCCTTAACTGCTGAGACAGCTCTCCAGTCCTATTGTGCTTCATTGTTCGCTTGCAGAAAGTATTTTCTGGAGTAAAGAAAAATGAAGTAGAAGAGATAGAGATTCAAGTAAAGATGTCCCACATATCATCCTGAAATGGGATGACTGAATTTTTGAATTATAGTTTCTATTAATAATAACAAGGGTGATATAGTTCTTTTATTTTACTCTTTAAAAAAAAATTAAATAGCTTACCTGAAAATGAGTAAGGAAAAAGGGAAAAACCGTAGTGGGCTGTACTTGAAAAAATTCTGGTGGATGGAAAAGGCACAAAGAATTCTCTTAGGAGTCATTTTGTTCCACTTCTGAGCCTTAAATCTGGCCGAGTCTTATTCTAGGTTTCTGTAGTTGGTACCTGAACTGAGTGGGTGGGGTGTGAACTGAGTGGGTGATGTGTGAAGTGAGTGGGTGGGGTGTGTGAACTGATTGGTTGGGTATGAACTGGGTGGGTGGGTGGGGTATGAACTGAGTGGGTGGGGTGTGAACTGTTTGGTTGGGTATGAACTGGGTGGGTGGGTGTGGTATGAACTGAGTGGGTAGGGTATAAAGTGAGTGGGTGGGGAGTGAACTGAATGGGTGGGATGTGAACTGAGTGGGTGGAGTTTGAACTGATTGGTTAGGTATGAACTGGGTTGGTGGGGTGTGAACTGAGTGGGTAGGGTATAAAGTGAGTGGGTGGGCTGTGAACTGAATGGGTGGGATATGAACTGAGTAGGTGAAGAAAGAACTGATTGGTTGGGTATGAACTGGGTGGGTGGGGTGTGAACTGAGTGGTTGGGGTGTGAACTGGATGGGTGGGTGTGAGCTGAGTGGATAAGGTGTGGGCTGACTGGGTGGGATATATAAAGGCCAGCCCCTCCTTCACTGGCTTTCTCCGCAGTGATTTCCAGAGGAAGGGGCCATTGGCTGAGGGACTGTGGGACACTGTTAGAGTAGGGTCTACTGGAATAGATGTACCTGAGAGGGTGAGACCGCTCAGTAAAAGTCCATTTAGAAACAAGTGAGAGTTTTCTTTTTGATGGGTTCTAGACACTCTTAGCAATCCAGTGAGTGGGCAGAAGCAGGAAATGGATGTTAAGAACAGATCCCAAATCTGAACAAGCTGCCTGGTTAAGTTCCCAGCCCCGCCCCCTCCCACTTGGGGCCATCTCCAATTTTAGAGAGAGGAGCTGATTCTCCAGGCAGCCAAGGAAACCAGATTCCTGCGGGTGTTTAGAATGCTTCTCTGGTGAAGAGATTCAAGGCTAGAAACCGGGGTGCAGGTGGAATCATTGGAGTCCTCTTTACCTGAGTTTAAACAGTAGTAACGGGGTCACAGGAATAAACATGTGCTGTGACAGGATTTAATACAAACGAGAAGAGAGCAAAAGCTAGCTCAGATACACAGGATTCCTCTCTGCTCTTTGCAGACAGTCATGTTCCTTAAATTTTTCCTACACTGCCGGGCGTGGTGGCGCACGCCTTTAGTCCCAGCACTTGGGAGGCAGAGGTAGGAGGATCACTGTGAGTTCGAGGCCACCCTGAGACTACAGAGTGAATTCCAGGTCAGCCTGGGCTAGAGCGAGATCCTACCTCAAAAAAAAAAAAAAAAAATTTTTTTTTTTCTTACACCACTGGACCTAGCTGTGAACGCCCCTCCCATGGAGGGATGGGGTATTTTCTGTGAGCCCATTTCTCCTCCCATTATTTCTGTAGTGACACGGAACAGTGACATTGACGACGGAACAACAGTTCCAGAAAGAGATTCTTTGGAGAGGCGGACCCAAGGGGGGGGGGGAGGACATTGGAGGAGCCCTCCTAGCAGACACATGGCTTTGTGGCACCTGGCCCAGCTGCTCAGACCCTGTCCAGGGAGCAGCGAGTGAGAGACCTTTGCGCCACAGTGCAGGCCTCGGAGCCCTGCGGGTGCCTAGGGAGGTGAGGATGCGAGGGCTGGTGAAGGTCAACAGTGGCCTGGGGACCCTGGGGACGGAGCCAGGGAGGAACTTGCTCCTCTGATTCTTGTTCCAGAACTCCAGTGACTTGGCTCAGTGAGGGCCAGCCTGGTTCTGTTCGTGCAGCTGACATTTGGAGTTTTTTTTTTTTTTTCTTTTTGTCATTTATACACCATTTGAGAACCGTTCGTAATTTCTGTGCAATTTTGCTCAGAACACAGGAAACAAACAAACAAACAAACAAAAAAAAAAACAAACAAAAAAACAGCAAACCAAGGGACTCTTCTGCTTTGCCCTGCTGTTGTCAGTGAATGAAACTGCCTGGGCAGTGGGTAAATTTTCTGTTGCTACACTTGATGTAATTGTTTTTTTTTTTTTTTGGTTGCACGAATATTTTTCAGACAGAAAATATCTGTTTGCAGGGTAAGTGCAAAACACTTTGTCCAGTGTTTAAAATACAACATTTAGGGCTGGGGAGATGACTCAGTTGGTTAAGGAGCTTGCCTACAAAACCTAAGGACCCAGGTCCCGTTCCCCAGTACCCACCTAAGCCAGATACATAAGGTGGCACATCTGTCTGGAGTTCGTCTGCACTGGCCAGGTGTCCTGGTGTGCCCATTCTCTCTCTCTCAATAAAATAAAATAAAATATTAAAAAAATAAACCATGGCTGGAGGGATGGCTTAGCAGTTAAGGCGTTTGCCTGCAAAGCCAGAGGACCTAGGTTCATTTCCCCAGGACCCACGTTAGCCAGATGCACAAGGGGGCGCATGCGTTTGGAGTTTGTTTGCAGTGGCTGGAGGCCCAGGTGTGCCCATTCTCTCTTTCTCCCTCTTTCTCTGTCAAAGAAATAATAATAAACATTAAAAATAAACTATAACATTTATCCATCTGTTTTGGCAGGGAGATGGTCAGGACTACGAATAGCCCACATGGAGTCTTTGTGCAAATTAGAGAAAGAGGAAAAGAGCCCTACCCAGGGCTACACGACTTCGTCTTCCAACTCTCTCAGTTGTGTCCCTCTGTGTAGTGTGCCGACTGTACTGATGTGGGACTATGTGCCCTGAGGAGAGAGACCGGGTCCTCCATTATGTCATTTGCTTGGAAGGGTTGCTGAAACAAATAGATATTGAGCAGAATTTAAAGGAGAGAGTCCTCTTGGGAGCATGACAAACAGAAAGAGGTTAAGTTGTTTTGTTCTGAGCAAAACGTGGTCAAGACACGCTGAGTTCAGGCTCCTCACGTTTTAGCCCCCCAGCCAGGCTAATGAAGTCTTTCTGGAGTGCAGGAAGACTCCGGACCACAGGGAGGAACCAGGGACTCGGCATGGCGGGAGTCTGTAACCCTCGCTGGTCATCCGAGCAGTCAGGCCCGGCTGGAGTGTTGTTGGACACATGTATCCCCCAGCTGTCCTCCCTCTCATGTTGATGAGTCAGGTTTCCGGGTACTTCCCTGTTCAGACCAGCGGCCTTTGCCTAGCCCCCCCTCAGTCTGATCGAGGCCCTGCACCCATTTGATTTTCTTCTTTTTCTCTGAGCCATCCTGGCGCATCCCCAGACCAAGCTTAGGTTATGATTAAGTGTTGGAGAGGGCTAGCTGGAGAACCTGAAGTCAGCCTTTTGTGGTTTCTTCATCCTGCATTTCTAATAAACACCGTCCATCAGCCTGTCTTACCCAGGAAAGTGCATCCTTTGTAGGCCGTTCTCAACCCACAACTCACGAGTGGGCTGTGCTCCTGAATTTGTATGCAGTCTCAGCTATTAGGGGTGTGGAAGCAGATCCCCGTTATAACAAAGTTCTAGAGGGAAGGGGCAGGTTACAATGGTCTCACTGATTTAAAAAAAAAAAAAATATATATATATATTTTGAGGTAGAGTCTCGCTCTAGTCCAGGCTGACCTGGAATTCATTATGGAGTCTCAGGGTGGTCTTGAACTCACAGCAACCCTCCTACCTCTGCCTCCTGAGTGCTGGGATTAAAGGCGTACGCCAATATACCCAGTGTTGCAGTCAGGTTTGCATTGCTGGCAGAAATCACCTGACCAAGAGAAGCTTTGGGGGAAAAAAGGAAAAAGGTTTATTTTGGCTTATGGACTCAAGGGGAAGCTCCATGGTGGCGGGGAAGATGATGACACGAGCAGAAAGTGGACATCACCTCCTGGCCAACATCAGGTGCACGACAGTCAGCAGAGTGTGCAAACATTGGCATGGGGAAGCTGGCTATAACACCCATAAGCCCGCCCCCAACAATACACTGCCTCCAGGGGGTGTCAATTCCCAAATCTCCATCAGCTGGGAACCTAGCATTCAGAGCTCCTAAATTTATGGGGGGCACCTGAATCAAACCACCACACCCTGGCTAAATATATATATATTTATTTATGAGAGAGAGAGAGAGAGAGAGAGAGAGAGAGAGAGGAGAGGAATGGGTGCATCAGGGCATCCTGCCAATGCAAATGAACTCCAGGTACATGTGCCATCTTGTGTATCTGGCCTTATGTGTGTACTGGGGATTCAAGCCCAGGCTGTTAGGCTTTGCAAGCAAGTGCCTTAACCACTGAACCATCTCTCCAGCCCTGTAAAAGTATTTTAAAAGCTGAACTTTAGAACTAAGAGAGCCAAAGAATCAAGTCACATTTCATTATTAGGTCGAACCATATGGAATTGGCAAACATGATTGCATATTGGCACTTTTCTGTGGACTCAAACCTCTGGCATGTTTTTTTTTTTTTTTTTTTTTTTTTTCAGGTAGGCTGACCTGGAATTTACTATGTAACCTCAGGGTGGCCTCGAACTCATGGCGATCCTCCTACCTCTGCCTCCCATGCTGGGATTAAAAGTGTGCGTCACCACGCCCTGGTTTATGTTTTATTGGCTTTTCAAGGTAGGGACTCACTCTAGGTCCAGGCTGACCTGGAATTCACGATGTAGTCTCAGCATGGCGTAGAAGTCACAGGGATCCTCCTGGCGCATCTCCTTCCACAGTGCTGGGATTAAAGGGTGCCCTGCCTGACAGCATGTTTTGTTCATCATTCCCCTTTTGTTTTCCATCCTCCTGCCGCCTACAGCCTGCTAGCCAGGTCAAATGCAGTCAAGGAGCACAGACCTTGAAAGGGAGTAGGTATGCAAATGAAGGGAGCTGGGTATGCAAATGAAGGGAGTGGGTATGCAAATGAAGGGAGCAGGTATGCAAATGAAGGGAGCAGGTATGCAAATGAGGAGGGCAGCTGCAGATGGACTCCTACTGCTTCTGAAGGTGAATAGGTGTGCTGCAGGGGACCTAGGTGTCAGACTCCAGACATTTCCACGGAAGTCCTTAAGGTACTTTAGGAAAAACCCTGTACCCTCCTCTTTCTTGGAAGAACATTGATGTCCCCCCCACACATGGGACTTACATGGTGAGAGTGTGTCAGTGTGGCTGGTGGAAGTTACCTGCTTCCACAAGTGGTGAGTGTGTCTCATGGGTGACTCAAAGGATTGGAACCTCGCTCTGTGTGCACTGACTTCCATTAGGAATTGCGCAGCTGTTCATTTTTAATCTCGTATTGGCTGTGAAAAGCTCAAAGATCGTGCGTATGATTCCTCTTCAGGGTAAGGTAGCAGATCTTAGAAAAATTTTCACTTACTTGGATTACCTAGGACATGGACTACTTTAAAAGGCTATAGGTCCACTCAGAAAACAATGAGGGGAGGGCCTGGGAAGATGGCTCAGTGGTTAAGGACACTTGCTTGCAAAGCCTGATGGCCTGGGTTCAATTCCCCAGTACCCACATAAAGCCAGATGCATAGAAAACAAAGGTTTTAAAAAATAGTTTGTTTATTTATTTGGGAGAAAGAGGCAGAGGCAGAGAGAGACACAGAGAGAGGGAATGGGGACACCAGGGCCTTCAGCCACTGCAAGCGAACTCTAGATGCATGCGCCCCCTTGTGCATCTGGCTTACCTGGGTCTTGGAGAGTCGAACGGGGATCCTTTGGCTTTGTAGGCAAACGCCTTAACTGCTAAGCCATCTCTCCAGCCCAACAAAGGTTTTTTTTTTTTAAATTTATTATGATGTTCATTGTGTATTTTATATATAAAAAAACCCACCATTTTCGTTGATGATGTTTAGCTGTTCTCAAATAACCCATGTTACTTTCTTAATTGCTCATGAATTAAAACCCTTTCTGCATCCAACATTCCTTCAGTAAAGTGGCCTGAGACTTGCACTGCTTCAAATGATTTCCAGGTCAACAAGGGGCCACCTCTCTACATCCAACCAGACTTGGCTATCAAAGGACAACTGCAAAAATTACAGTCAGAACAGATAGGAGTTGGAGACAGGATGTAAAGAGTGACAGAAACTTGACTGCTTGCTCTGCAAAGACTGTGGAAGCTGTTTTCTTCCTCCTTGGCTGAGCCTAAGTAAATGAAGCCACTAGAGGCCACTTGGAGGAGCCTTTACAATAATCTTGGTCACTTTTTTTTTAAAAAATTAAAAAAAGTTTTTTTGAGGTAGGGTCTCACTCTAGCCCAGGATGACCTGGAATTCACTATGCAGTCTCAGGCTGGCCTCGTAATCGCAGTGATCCTCGGCCTCCCAAGTGCTGGGATTAAAGGCGTGTGCCACCACGCCGCCTGGCTTGGTCACATTTTTTTTTTTTTAATTTTTCAAAAGGGGTGAATGTAACGGCAGATGAAGGGTTACAGACTCCATGGACCTTGAAAACCTGTCTGATCTCTCTGCTTTTTAAAAAATTTTATTTTTATTTATTTTTTTTTGAGAGCTGCAGACGGACAGAGTGAGAAAGAGGCAGAGAGAGAGAGACAGAGAGAGAGAGAGAGAGAGAGAGAGAGAATGGGGGCGCCAGGGCCTCCAGCCACTGCAAACGAACTCCAGACATGTGCGTCCCCTTGTGCATCTGGCTAACGTGGGTCCTGGGGAATCGAGTCTCGAACCGGGGTCCTTAGGCTTCACAGGCAAGCGCTTAACCGCTAAGCCATCTCTCCAGCCCTGATCTCTCTGCTTTTGCCAGTGATTTCCATTAAGGGTCTTTCTGCACGACGGATGTCTTACCGCCGTCTGTTGCCTGCTTTCACGCATGAGGTCAGTTCTGAACCACTTTTCGCGGTTGTGCAACTGTGGCTTCCGTGTCGCACACGCAGAGCCGCTGTCGCTGGCTCGTGCCACCCCTCTGACGCCAGCCTCTCACTCTCGACTGGCAACCCTGTATCCTAGCCATGCCCTTTCACTTGCTCACCGTGTTTTAGAAGGAAATATTTGCAAGCATTTCTAACTTACGTCTTTCAAAAAAAAAAATTTTTTTTTTTTTTTTTTTGCTCATTTTTGAAGAGAGTCTGGCATGGTCTTTAATGTTAAGAAATAAAAGAATGTGTGAGCGTGGCTCATTAGCTATTTTTAGACAAAGCAGATCCGACCACCGTTGTGTTCCTGCATGCTGGCCCTGGAAAAATGCCAACACAGGGCTGGAGAGATGGCTTAGCGGTGAAGGCGCTTGCCCGCGAAGCCTAAGGACTCATGTTCCACTCTCCAGGTCCCATGTACACCAGACACACAGTGACACAAGTGCGCAAGGTCACACATGTGCACAAGGTGGCGCATGAATCTGGAGTTCAACTGAAGTTGCTGGAGGCCCTGGCATGCCAATCCTCTCTGTCTCTTTCTCTTTCTCTCGCATTAAAAAGGCCAGTCTAGGGCTGGAGAGATGGCTTAGCGGTTAAGCACTTCCCTGTGAAGCCTAAGGACCCCGGTTCGAGGCTCTCAATTCCCCAGGACCCACGTTAGCCAGATGCACAAGGGGGCGCACGCATCTGGAGTTCGTTTGCAGTGGCTGGAAGCTCTGGCGCGCCCATTCTCTCTCTCTCTGCCTCCTTCTCTCTGTCGCTGTCAAATAAATAAATAAACAAAAACTTTATAAAAAAAAAAAAAGGCCAGTCTATTGGGCTTGCTTCAAAAACAAAACAGAACAGAACAGAACAAAACAAAACTGCAAACAGACAGTCTTGTCCATGCTGTGAAAGCCTAGTAGAGCCTTTCCTAATCCATCCCCAGAGAAGGTGAGAACTCCTGTTGAGTTTCCAATCTCCTTGCTTCTATGAATTCGCCACTCACACAGGGCATGTGACAGGAAGTGATGTAATGTCAGTGTTGTCATCCGTTTCTATTTGTATATAGTATTTGAATCAAATCCAGGGCTGAGAGTGGTGGGGCCATAGAGAGGCAAAGATGAAATGAGAATCAACTTGCGCGCCTGTGTCTCAGGAGGAAGTTGGTATTCACACTCTCTCCACTGTGAGTACTAACATGGTATATGGACTGATCAGGGGATGAAGGGATTATGTCAAAAGATTGCACTATTAATCATAAAACAACCAGAGAAGTGAATCTATACATTATTAGGAAAGTGTTAGCTGGCATGGAAGTGATACAAACTTCAATCAAGAAGAACCACAAAGTGGGTCTGGAGAGATGGTTAAGTGGTTAAGGCACTTGCCTGTGAAGCCCAAGGATCCAGGTTTGATTCCCCAGAACCCATATAAGCCAGATGCCCACAGTGGCACATGTGATTGGAGTTTGTTTGCAGTGGCTGGAGTCCCTGGAGCGTCCATTGTCGCCCTCTCTCTCAAATAAATAAATAAGTAAAAAGAAATCAGTTTAAAAAAACAAAAAGAACCATGAAGTGTATGAACTTTAGATAAGTTCATAGGCTGATAGCGAAGATGAATGTGGATCGGAAAGGACAACGGGGCATCCCAGAAGAGTCAGTTCTTCAGTTCGCACATTTTCCAAGCGCCTGCTGTCTTGGGAGCTCTGTGATGAGCGCTGGGCACACTGGCAAATGGCAGGCAAGGACCCCTGGGGGTTACGCAGGTAGGGAGGCAACTGATAACTTCTCAGTGGACAAACCCGCCCTTGAATAAATTATAATACAGCAAATTCAGCTAATATTATATTCAAGACAAAGCAAACTGCTCTGCAGGCCCAGAGAGCCAAGTATCAGTTTCTGGGAGGCGCCGTTGGGTTGGAGCAGGGACCTGACTTATCTGAAGGGACAGGAGCCATGAGGACCAGGGGGGAGTCACGCTGCAGGAAAAGAAAGAGTCCCTGTCATTTCCTGAGGCAGGGACAAGCTTGCAGAGGAAGTAAGGAGGGCGGGATTAGAATAGAGGAGGCGGGGTAGTTGACCATGCCCAAGGGTCGGGCAGTGGCGGCTCATAAAGAGGGCAGGCTGTCATTCACTATGAGTGAGGTAGAGAGCCAATGAAGGGCTTGAACAAGGGTGAGTGACATGGTCTGAATCATTTTAAAATATTTTATTTATTTATTTACTTAGAGAGAGAGAGAGAGAGAGAGAGGGGCAGATAGAGAATGGGTGCGCCAGGGCCTCCTGTCGCTGCAAATGAACTCCAAATGCACGTGCCACTTTGTGCATCTGGCTTTATGTGGGTCCTGGGGAATTGAACCTGGGTCCTTTGGCTTCTCAGGCAAGTGCCTTAACTGCTAAGCTATCTCTCCAGCCCTGGATCATTTTATTTATATATTTGAGAGAGAGAGAGAGAGAGCAAGAGAGAGAAAGAATGGGTGCACCAGGGCCTCTAGCCACTGCAAATGAACTCTACATGCATGCACCACTTTGTACATCTGGCTTATGTGGGTCCTGGGGAATTGAACCTGGGTCCTTTGGCTTCGCAGGCAAGTGCCTTAACTGCTAAGCCATCTCTCCAGCTCTGGATCAGTTCAACATGTTCATACTAGTTACGGTATCAAGACCAGACTGAAGAAGTAAAGGTCTGAAGTGAACCACCTGTTAGCCAGTATCAGCAGCTGGCCACGTGGGAGGTGATGTGGACGTGGACTGCGGTGCTGACGATGACGTGATAAGATACACTGGACTCAAGGCCTATTCTGAAGATAGACTCAATGGGATTTGCTGATGTAATCCAAAAAAGAAGAGGGTAGGCTTAGCTGTTAATGCATTTGCCTGCGAAACCTAGGGACCCAGGTTCGATTCCCCAGGACTCATGTAAGCCAGATGCACAAGGTGGCATATGTATCTGGAGTTCATTTGCAGTGGCTGGGTGTCCTGGTGTGCCCATTCTCTCCCTCTGTATCTGCCTCTTTATCTCTCTCAGAAAAAAAAAAAAATAAAAGAAAGAAATATTTCCTTTTTAGATACTCAGCACTAGTTTCTCTTAAAAAATTAATTTTGATATGATGGAGAATGGAATTTCAAAGGGGAAAGGGGGGAGGGTAATACCATGGGTTTTTTTTGTTATCATGGAAAATATTAATAAAAATGGAGAAAAAAAATATTTATACATGCAAAAAAAAAATTAATTTTGGTCTGGAGAGATGGTTCAGTGGTTAGATGTGCTTGCTTGCAAAGCCTGACGGCCCGGATTCCATTCCCCAGTACCCATGTAAAGCCAGATGCACAAAGTGGCACATGCACCTGGAGTTTGTGTGCAGTGGCAAGAGGCCCTGCCATGCACATTCTCTCTCCTGTCTGCTTCTCTCTCTCTCTGTGTGTCTAGTAAATAAATAAAAAATAAAAATAAATCTTTCTGAACCTTAGGGCTCAGCATTTGAGAAATGTTAATACTAATATTTTCTCTCAACTGTTATAGAGTTCACAACAATAAAACAGAAATGCTACATGTAGATAAAGAGTTAAGCAAGGTTGGAGAGATGGCTTAGCAGTTACGGTGCTTGCCTGCAAAGCCTAAGAACCCAGGTTCAGATTCCCCAGTACCCACATAAGCCAGATGCACAAAGTGGTGCATACATCTAGAGTTCTGTTGCAGTGGCTGGAGGCCCTGGTGTGCCCGTTCTGTCTCTCAATAAAAAACAAAAAATATTAGTCAGGTATGGTGGTGAACACCTTTAAAGAAAAAGAGCTAAGGAAATAATAGTTATATCATGTTGTCTAAGGGGACGGGGTTGGGTATAAGAGGCTAGGCATGCCAGAAGGTATCCAAGTTGTTAGTTTTGGCTTACCTTTTGTATTTATGCAAGACCTGTGTCCTTGTAAGAACCTTGCTAGGATTAGCCCAAGATAAATTTCCTGTCTGCACTGCTGCATGGGTTAGCCCTATTCTGACAACTAACGGGGTTCGCAGAGTCACGTTATTGTACCTGGCTATTGCTGATCTTACCATTCTAATCTTGGTAGGAGGGTGGGTGTGAGGAGCTTGGAGTTATAGTCATTTCTTCTGTTTTCTAGCTCCTACCCTCGAGCCACAGGGTGGTCTCTGACGGAAAAGGCAATATGGGCATGAGGCAGGCCTGCTGCGAATTCAGCAGGTCCCCCATGTGTTCTGACCCCCCTTTGAGGTAAGTGAAGCCACGTTTCTTTCCTGGCAGCTGCAGAGTCGGAGCGTCAGCAAAGAGCTTTGAAGTTTCCTGGGGAGAAACGGGTTCTATAAAGAAAAGGAATTATGATCACTTCCTGACGCTGGGGAGTTAGCAATGGTCTGGTGACTTTGGAAAACAGCAGTGGACTTTGCATGTAATTGTCTTGATTTCTCTTTAATGAAAAAAAAAAAAAAAGAATCAAGAACTCCTCTTAGTTAAACATGATTTGCAAACACAAACTAAAAAAAAAAAAAAAAAAAAAAAAAAACAAATTCCAGAACTGCCAAGTAAGTACTTGTGAATCAAAGAGTAACTAAAAGCAATGTAAAAAAAAAAAAAAAAAACCAGAAAACAAAACCCCAAACCCTCACATCTCATTAATTCTCCCATAACATTCAGAAGCTTAAATACTCTTAAATTTAGTGACATACATTTTTCAGTTACTCTCAGAATTTGTTTTCATCTTTCTTCTCTACTTTGGAATAGGCCACAGAGTTGGAATTGTTTAAGATTGCCCTAAATTCAGCCCTCCCAATTTTTATCCCATTACAACACTCTCCTCGATTTCTCCTCCTCTCATTCCTCCTCCTTTTACTAATATATTAGATAATTCCTTTTCTGTCTCATATGAGGAAAGGCCTCTTCCCCCAATAAATGCATAATACAGGATTTTTTTTTAAATTTTTGCTTGGCACTATTCATGATTGTGAGCAGATATTGATTTTATAAATATAATTATTTAGAATATATATTTGTTTATTTTCTTATGTGGGGGGGGAGGAGAATGGGCGAGCCACAACCTCCTGCCACTGCAAACAAACTCCAGACACATGTGCCACTCTGTGCATCTGGCTTTATGCGGATACAGGGGAATTGAACCTGGGTCATCAGGCTTTGTAAGCAAGCGCCTTTAACTGCTGAGCCATCTCTCCCGCCCTAACTATAAATTTTTTAGCGGGCCTTTAGTCAACTCCAAGGAGGCAGAGTGCAGAACACCATACTGATGAAGCTAATCTTTAGTCAGGTTTATCAGACTTTCACAACACTGCGTTAGGTGACTTGGGGCATAGCCCCTGAGTGAATGTCTGAAGACGGTGTGTCACGAGGGATGCAGACTTGTGGAAATCCAGAGGGGTGGCACTTGTCCTTGCTGAAGTGGTACAAACAGGAGGGCTTCATGCAAGAGGGGGTTAGAAGTTACCTTTTTTGTTTGTTGTTTTGTTTTGGTTTTGTTTTTTCAAGATAGGGTACGGCTCTAGCCCAGGCTGATCTGGAATTCACTCTGTAGTCTCAGGGTGGCCTCGAACTCATGGCAGTTCTCCCACCTCTGCCTCCCAAGTGCTGGGATTAAAGGCGTGTGCCACCACACCCGGCCCCCGGCTGTTATCTTGATGGACTGTAGGCTGTGAGGGAAGGAGAGAGCCCTGCTGTCTTGCCTTCCTTATGGCGATGGGCTGTACCCTCGCAAACTGTGTGCCAAAATAAATCATCCCTCCTGTTTTAAAAATATAAGTTTTTAAATTTTGATTTATTTATGAGAGAGAGAGAGAGAGAGAGAGAGAATGGGCACACCAGGGCCTCCAGCCACTGCAAACGAACTCCAGACACATGCGCCACTTTGTGCATCTGGCTTACATGGGTCCTGGGGAATCGAACCAGGGTCCTTAGGCTTTGCAGGTGAGCACCTTAACCACTAAGCCTTCTCTCCAGCCCTCATCCCTCCTTTAAGTAGCTGCTGGTAGGTTTTTGTCCCAGTTTCTGTAAAAGTAACAGAACACAGTTATGATGGTTCGTCTTCAACTTGACAGGATTTAGAACCACCGTGAAAACAAATCTCTGGTCATGTCTGTGGGGGAGTTTTCTGGATCCACTTACTTGGGGCTAACTGTGGGCAGCCCCATCTCATGCGTGAGCTGGATTCCTGGAGTGTGTGGAGAGCAGAAAGCTAGCTGACCACTCCAACGTTCATCTCTCTCTGCCTCCCCGCGGGTGTGTTTATGTGACGCTGGCCTCTGTCAAGCTTTCCTTTTTATAACGGAGTTGTAGGCTGCAATAAACTCTTCCCTTCTCTGGGCGGCTTCCAGTTGTTTGTCCCAGCAATGAGAAAGTAACTGATACAACAGAAAAATCAGTAAACGTAACTAATAGAAAAAAAAAAATTAAAACCGATGTCTCATTCTTTTCCCTTCAAGAACAACAGAGGTTTTTTTTTTTTTTCTTTCTTTCATAAGGTTAGACATCTTGGAAAATACTCCACTTATATTTCTAGCTTCCACTCTGTGATTACAGATGATGAACCCCTGCTGATCATGGCGACAGATGAGAAATGTCTGTAAGGGTAATAAGAAGTTACTCCGAATAACCTCAAATCGCTGTTCATAACCCAAGGACACAGATATGACAACTGTTGTTCCCGGCCAGTGTGAGTTTTCCATCACTGTGACAAAGTGTCTGACATAACCCTCTTCTAAGGGCGAAGGCTTATTTTGACTTGAAGTTTTAGAAGTTTCAGTATATAGTCAGTTACTCATTATTTCGGTGACATAGTCCTTTATGGAGATGGGGGGAGACTGGAAGAGGGGGGCTGTTCACTGCAGAGTAGCCAGGAAGTCATGAGCGAGACAGAAAAGGGTCAGAGTCGCAACATTCCTTTCAAGGCCGTGCTCTCAATGCTCTGGCTTCCTCCCACTAGTCCCTGCCTCCTCGGAAAGGTTCTGCTGCTTCCCAATAGCTGCAGGGTAGCAACCAGGCCTTTAGCATTTGGGCCTTTGTGGAACATTTAAACTATAGCAGTGGCTATAAAAGAGAATGGGCTTCTTTTAAAACTTATTTTTCTAAGTCCATTTATTTATTTACCAGGAGAGAGAGAAGAGAGAGAGAGAGAAAGAGAGAGAGAGAGAGAGAGAGAGAGAGAGAGAGAGACAGAGAGAGAGAGAATTGGCGTGCTAGGGCCTCAGCCACTGTATTGTAACTCCAGACACTTGCGCCACCTACTGGGCATATGAGACCTTGCGCTTGCCTCACCTTTGTGCAGCTGGGTTACATGGGATCTGGAGAGTCAAACATGGTCCCTTAGGCTTTGCAGGCACGCGCCTTAACCGCTAAGCCATCTCTCCAGCCCTAAAGGGTTTTTTTTTTCTTTTTAACATTTTTTAAAACATTTTTTCTCCCTTTGGGTTTGTTTATTTTTATTTATTTATTTGAGAACAACAGAGAGAAGGAGAGAGAGAGAATGGGCGCACCAGGGCCTCCAGCCATTGCAAACAAACTCCAGACGCGTGCGCCCCCTTGTGCATCTGGCTAACATGGGTCCTGGGGAATCAAGCCTTGAATCGGGGTCCTTAGGCTTCACAGGCAAGCGCTTAACCGCTAAGCCATCTCTCCAGCCCTTTTAAAAAAATTTTTATTGGTGATATGTTTATTTCATTAGGAGACACATGCTCATAGAAAAGTAATTAAAAGTCAGAAAAGGTATCATATGCAAGCATGATTCTCCCCACCACATCACAAAGCCTCATTTTTCACTGTGGAGGTATCACTTCTGCCCTCTCCTCTTCCTAGGACATATTCTGTAAATGAGGAAGACTACTTGGTTAAAGACCTTGTGTTTTTTTTCTCCCTCTTAAACGCGTATGAGGTCTCCTCTCTTAAAAATGTTTTCATTTAACGAAATATCTCATACAGCTGATAGCACTTCATTCATTGATTTATACACCGAGATAGAACTATAACACTATAAATATATTTATCAAAGGGGATTTTTACCTCACTACAATTGACAGAACTCTACAAACACACACACCTCTTTGACATTTAAAATGGGGATGTAGATAATTAATAAAGTGACAGAAAGTGTGAATGCCAGTTAAGCTGTGACAAGAGAAAGCTCACTCTTCTCCAAGAAGAAGTCGCAAAACTAGGGCCTAGAGAGTTGGCACGGTGGTTAAGGTACTTCCTCGCAAAGCCTGACAGTCTGGGTTTAATTCCCCAGTACCTGTGTAAAACCAGATGCTCAAAGCGATGCATGCGCCTGGACTTCATTTGCTGGCCCAGAAGCTCTGGTATGCCCATTCTCTCTCAGTCTCTCTCTCTCTCTACTTGCACATAAATAAAAGAAAAATTAAAAGAAGTTGCAAAACTATTTTCCCCCTTAACCAAGCAAATTTGGCTTACAATTTACTTAGCTATCATTGTTCCCAACATGCCAATAAGTAGTACAGGTGTCAAAGGTCATTGCCAGCATAGCAGCCCTGTTACCTGAGTGTATGTTACCAAGTATATATTTAAATTATAAGATGAAATTATGAAGTCTTTAGTCATTCTTCTGAGTTATATGGCATTGTAGCTTCCTCTATTTCTTTTGTTGTTTTGCTTTTTTTTTTTTTTTTTTTTTGGTTTTTCAAGGTAGGGTCTCAGTCAAGTCCAGGCTGACCTGGAATTCACTATAGAGTCTCAGGATGGCCTCGAACTCATGCAATCCTCCTACCTCTGCCTCCCGAGTGCTGGGATTAAAGGTGTGCGCCACCACACCCAGCTTTGTTTTGCTTTTTTTTTGCAGCAGGGTCTCACTCTAGCCTAGGCTGACCTGTAATCCAGTCTACAACCCAGGCTGGCCTTGAGTTTAGGGTGATTCTCCTACCCCAGCCTCTGGAGTGCTGGAATTAAAGATGTCTATAACTTTATAGTCTGGGACACATTTCATATTGGTCATATTCCATTGAGTTATATATACTCGTATGTTCCTCTACCCACCGCCATATGCTGAGGGCTTCCTCGATGGGGTTATTATCAGTGTTCACTGAGTGGTCATGAATACACTAGTCCGTCTCATTCTGTGGCTCTTACATTCTTTCCTGCTTCTCTTCCACAATGTTCCCTGAGTCTTGAAGAGTGGGTTAGAAGTCTCCTTTAGTGTTGAGCTCTCAACAGCCTCTGGTTTTCTGCTTTGATGAAGTTTGAGCCTCCTCAGTGTCTGCTGCCATCTCCCTGGGGGAGGTTCTCAGGCTAGCAGTGAGAAGAGCAGTCATGTTTAATCCACCACTTCCTCTGTAGTGTTTCCTGGGCCCTGGTAGGTGTGGTTGTATTTTAGTCTTTTAAAAAATATTTTATTTTGATTTATTCATTTCAGGGGAAGAGAGAGAGAAAGAGAGAGAGAGAGAATGGGCATGCCAGGGCCTCCAGCCAGTGCAAACGAACTCCAGATGCATTCGCCCCCTTGTGCATTTGGCTTATGTGGATTCTGGGGAATCAAACCTGAGTCCTCAGGCTTAACAGGAGAACGCCTTAACCACTAAGCCATCTCTGCGGCCCCAGAGTCTTCCTTTGTTCCAGCGTGTTCATGTGTGGGTGGATATCAGTGCATGTGTGTATGTTTGCGTGTGTATATGCGTGTATTGTGCATGTGTGCACATGTGTGTGAAGGCCACAGCCTGGAATCATGTATCTCCCTCAGCTGCAATTTATCTTTCGAGACAGAATCTCTCACTGAATCAAGCTAGCCAGCAAGACCCAGGGATCTGCCTGTTTCCATTTCCCTGGCACATGTACCACAATGCCTGTCATTTTATGTGGATTCTGACTCTGAACTGGTCTGAGGTCTTCATGCTTACACAACAGGAACTCAACCATCTCCTCAGCCCTCAAATCTTATATTTTACAGCTACTTTGCCTACAGAATCATACTTTTTTTTTTGTTTTTTGCCTCAGTGAACCTTCACTGACTGTGGTGGTTTGAATAGAATAGATGGCCCCCAATATATTCAGTTGTTTGTTTGTAGTTTGCATCTCTAGCCACCTGGCTGGAGGCAATGCCATTGTGTGGATCTTAAGGTGTGGTGGTGGGTTTCAGATTTCAATCTAAAGATATGCAAAGTGTGCCTAGCTGGAGTTCCTGAAGTGTGCTGTGGCTTTTGGCTTTTTGGCTTGTGCTTCTCTGTCTCTCTGCTTGGTCCTGTGAAGGCAGGCCAGCTTCTTCTGCCATTATGGAACTTCCCCTGGATCTGTAAGCTTCAATAAATATCCCTTCCTCCATAACTGTGCCTGGTCTGGAAGTTCATCTCAGAGAACCGGAAGCTGTCTGCTACACTGACACACCCTTATTAGCCAAAGCCTATAGCTTACATTACATTTCACTTTTGAATATCTCACGGGGTTTGACAAATGTATGATGACATGTATCTGCCATTGAAGTGACATATCATATTTTTTTTTTCCTAAAAGCCCTTTATCCTCAACTCATTCCCTCCCCACAACCCTTGGCACCCACTATTCGTTTTATTGTCTTTGTAATTTTAATTATTTTTATTTATTTATTTGAGAGAGTGAGAGACGGAAAGAGGCAGACAGACACACATACACATACACACACACATATAGAGAAAGAGAGGGAGAGAGAGAGAGAGATAGCGAGCAAATGGGCACACCAGGGCCTCCAGCCGCTGCAAACGAACTCCACATGGCATGCACCACCTTGTGCATCTGGCTTACGTGGGTCCTTGGGAATTGAACCAGGATCCTTTGGCTTTGCAGGCAAATGGTTTAACCGCTAAGCCATCTCGCCAGCCCTTGTCTTCATAATTTTGCCTTTTTCTGGAATGCCATGTAGTTAGGATCAAGTAGCATATACTCTACGCCACATTGGTTTCTCTACCTTCGTAATATACTTGTATGTTTCTTGTATGTGTTTTCCTACTGAGATAGCTCATTTCTTTTTTATGCTGAATAACCTGTCAATATCTAAATATCTAGATGCACTACACTTTATCAATGAACCAATGGACATCTTGAGAGCTTTCAAGTTTTAGAAATTACAAATAATTTGCTCACAATGATTTATTAGCTGAGACAAACATCTACGTGTCAGTGTGGTGCTGACATGTTTTCAACTCATTGGGATTAAAAAAAAAAATCAAAGAGCCGGGCGTGGTGGTGCACTGAGGAGGCAGAGGTAGAAGGATCGCCATGAGTTCGAGGCCACCCTGAGACTACATAGTGAGTTCCAGGTCAGCCTGAGCTAGGGTGAAACCCTACCTCAAAAAAAACCCAAAAATAAATAAATAAATAAATAAAATAAAGAAATAAAAAAAAATCAAAGAAGTGCAGTTTCCTGGACAGTATGGGAAGAGCATGTTCCGTCTTGTCAGAATTGAAGTGTCTCTTAGAGTGTCTGCACTGTTTGCATTTCCACCAGCAGTGAGTGAGGCTTCCAGCCCTCGTCAGCATTTGGTGATCTGGTTGGAATCTGGCTAGTCTAATAGGTTTGCTGTGGGATCTCATTGCTTTAGTTTACAGCTTCCCAGAGACACATAATGTCAACCTGGAATTCGCTATGTAGTCTCAGGGTGGCCTCGAACTCGTGGCAAATCCTCTGCCTCCTGAGTGCTGAGATTAAAGGCGCACACCTCACAGAGGCTAAATGAGACTGTTTTCTTTTTCTTTTTTTTTTTTTTTTTTGGTTTTTCGAGGTAGGGTCTCACTCTAGTTCAGGCTGACCTGGAATTCACTATGGAGTCTCAGGGTAGCCTCGAACTCACGGCAATCCTCCTACCTCTGCCTCCCAAGTGCTGGGATTAAAGGCGTGCGCCACCACGCCCGGCTTTCTCTTCACTTTTCATGGAATAGAAAACTTTAACTTCAACGAGCTCCAGTTTGTTAATTTTCTCTTCCATGGAATTCACCAATGGTGCTGTCTCTAAGAAGCCATCACCTGGCTTAGTGGTTAAGGTGTTTGTCTGCAAAGCCTAAGGACCCAGGTTTGATACCCTAGTACTCGTGTAAGCCAGATGCACAAGGTGGCCTGTGCATCTGGGGTTCTTTTGTATTGGCTAGAGGCCATGGTGCACCCATTCTCTCTTTCTCTGTCTCTGCTTCATTCTCTTTCTCTCTTAAATAAATACGTAGCAAGCCGTCATCATGCCCAAGTCCAAGGGGGTTTTTCCAATATGTTATCTTCTAGAAATTTTATAGCTTTGTGTTTTATATTTAGCTCTATAGTAACTGTTTTGAGTTAATTTTTTTTTTTTTTCGAGGTAGGGTCTCGCCCTAGTTCAGGCTGACCTGGAATTCACTATATAGTCTCAGGATGGCTACGAACTCATGGTGATCCTCTTATCTCTGCCTCCCAAGAGCTGGGATTAAAGGCATGCGCCACCACGCCCAGCTTTGAGTTAATTTTGCAAGGGGTTTAAGTAAGGTCTTTTATCTAGATTCAGTTTTTTTTTTTAACATGCAAATGTCTAGTTGTTCCAGCAGCATGTGTCGAAATGATTGTCCTGTCTCTGGTTTATTGTGTTTGCACTGTTGTCATAGATGAGTTGATTATGTTTATAAAAATCTATTTCTGCTGCATTGATTTATTTGTCTGATCTTTTGCCCAACCTATACTGTCTTGATTACTCTCATTTACAGTAAGATTTGAAATCAGGAATGTCAATCCTGTGACTTGATTGCTCTCGGATATTGTGTTGGCTATTCTAGGGTGTTATATTTATTATTTTTTTAAATATTTCATTGCAGTGCAATGGGAGAGAGAGAAATCACCAGTGAAGATACCCAACAGTGGACACTGAAAGCCTTATATTTGGCCAGCCAGGCCAAATAAGCCAACGGGTACAATAGTGGCACGTCTGTCATGGTGGAAATCAGCTGCCCTCTGGTTGGACTGGAGACCCACTCCATGGGAGGGAATACATCCCTGATACTGAAAACTTAAAACAGGGGTAGTCATGAGCCCTAGGGGTGTAATGTCTGCTGCTGTCTGGCTAAATGTATATACTATGCTTATCAAACTACCCAATAAGCCCTTCTCTTAATGTTCATACCCTTATATTAATGCTGCTCTCACTTTTGGTAGAGAACCTTCTCTTTTCAGATGGCAGTGACCTTGGGATGACTCAGAAGGTATCATAGTGCTGGAAAGAAGTGACAGGAGTGCTCAGCACTGCAATATTTCTCTCACACATTCCAAGGCTCAGGGTCTATTGCGGAAGAGGTGGCAGAAAGAATGTAAGAGCCAAAGGAAGGGTAGGACTCCTTACAAACGTGCTTCCCCCAGACACAAAGTGGCCTGGATATCCATGACCTCACAGTGCCTGACACTACCTACCCAAGACCATCATAAGAGGAAAAGATGATGACATCAAAATAAAAGAGAGACTGATTGAGAGGGGGAGGGGATATGATGGAAATTGCAGTTTCAAAGGGGAAAGTGGGGGGGGAGGGGAGGCATTACCATGGGATATTTTTTATAATCATGGAAGTTGTTAATAAAAAACTTTGAAAAAAATTATTGCATGATGCTATATTTTGTGACTATATATAGCACAATTTTGTCAGTCTCGCTTATGCTATTTATGTTTGGATAAAACTATTTTCTCTAATAATTATACTACAACAAGTGTTATATCTATTCTGTAAATCTCTGTAATCCTATCCATAGGATGTTGCTGATTATTAAATTGCTGCAATTAGATGTGGTTTCAGACCATTCTCCCTCACACCTTTCGTGATAGAGCACCTGGAAGCTTTTATATATTTGCCAATCTAGAGCATGGGAAATGATATTTAGCTTTGGTTGTTTCCATTTGTAGTATGTTTATTATAAATGATGTTGATCATTTTCTTTTCTGAATGTATTTTTATTTATTTACTTGCAAGGAGAGAGAGAGAGAGAGAGAGAGAGAGAGAGAGAGAGAGAGAGAGAGGAGGATGAGTGTGCCAGGATCACTTGCCACTGCAAATGAACTGCAGACTCATGAGTTACTTTTGAGCATCTGGCTTACATGAGTACTGGGGAATCAAACCCCTGCCATCATACTCTGCAAGCAAGCTCCTTAAACTGCTGAGCCGTTTCTCCAGCCTATGTTTAACACCTTGGGGCTGGGGAGACGGATCAGAGGTTTAAGGCCCTTGCTGGCAATACCTAATGGCTCAGGTTCAGTTCCTCAGTATCGACATAATCACAGATACAAAAAGTGGTGCACGCATCTGGTACTAGATCGCAGCAGTACAAGAGTCTAGTGCATGCACATGCGTGGCACACACTCACACACACACATTAAAAAGTATTTGTTTTTTCTCTTTTAGTTTTTGGAGGTAGGGTCTCACTCTGGCCCAAGCTGACATGGAATTCACTAAGTAGTCTCTGGGTGGCCTCGAACTCACAGTGATCCTCCTACCTCTGCATTCCAAGTGCTGGGATTAAAGGCGTGTGCCACCACGCCTGGCTAAGAGTATTTGTCTTGAACCCCAGTGTTTCCTATGCTGTGAGCTGTCTTGCAGTCCATTTTCACTTGGGATGCTGACTTGTTTGTGAAGGAGTTGTAGGATTTTCTTTTCTACTGTGTCATTAGTCTGATCCTTGTCTATCATATGAAGACCATTTTCTTTCTCCACCGCTTATCTATCTGTCTTTTGACTTTAGAGAATTTTTTCTCTTACTGAGTAATTTTTATGTTTGTAGACATTAAAGCTGTGTGTGTGTTTTCAAGTATGGTTTCTGAGGGTGCTTTATTTTTGTCCCAATTAAAAAAAAAAAAGATCAATGTTTTCCTTCAGTTATTTTATGGCGTTACGTTTTAAAGTATGGTTATGAATAGAATGGTAATTTGAGAAATGATTTTTCAATTACTCTTGTGTAGGACCAAGGCTGGAATTAATCTTGAATTCTTCTCCTGGGTATATTTGGTTAGCTTCTATTTCTCTGTGCCTATCTATGGCTGACATCCTGGACAGCATATCTCTCCCAAAGCCATCCAACTGTGTCTAGGCCTTACAGAACAAGAACACTTTCAGACCACAACACTTTCATGTTGGGGGCAGGGAAATAATTTATTATGCTTTTATTTTTATTTTTACTTTTTACTTTTGTTTGGTTTTTCTAGGTAGGGTCTCGTTCTAGCCCAGGCTGACCTGAATTTACTATGTAGTTTCAGGGTGGCCTCGAACTCATGGAAATCCTCTTACCTCTGCCTCCCGAGTGCTGGGATTAAAGGTGTGCGCCAGCATGTCTGGCTGTTATACTTAAAATATATTTTATTTATTTATTTTCAAAGAGGGAGGGAGTGGAAGAGATAGAGATAGATAGATAGGTAGGTAGACTGCGGGCTGGAGAGATAGCTTAGCAGTTAAGTTCTTGCCTGTGAAGCCTGAGGACCCTGGTTCAAGGCTCGATTCCCCAGGACCCACGTTAGCCAGATGCACAAGGTGGCGCTCGCATCTGGAGTTTGTTTGCAGTGGCTGGAGGCCCTGGCACACCCATTCTCTCTGTCTACCTGCCTCTTTCTGTCTCTGTCTGTCGCTGTCAAATAAATAAATAAATAATAAAAAAAAAGATAGGTAGACTGCAAACAAACTCCAATACATGTGCCTGTCTGTGCATCTGGTTTTACATGGGTACTGGGGAATTGAACCCAGATTGTTTGACTTAACCACTGAGCCATCTCTCCAGCCCTGTTATACCTTTTTTTTTTTTTTTTTTTTTTTTTTTTTTTGGTTTTTTGAGGTAGGGTCTCACTCTAGCTTAGGCTGACCTGGAATTCACTATGGAGTCTCAGGGTGGCCTCGAACTCACGGCGATCCTTCTACCTCTGCCTCCCGAGTGCTGGGATTAAAGGCGTGCGCCACCACGCCCGGCTCTGTTATACCTTTATACAACATACATACATACATACATACATATATATAGATTTCTTTTAATCCCTCAACTTCCATCTTTTCCTTCATATCATACTATAGTGTCCATCAAGAGTGTCTTTTGAGATACCACCCGATGTGAATGGTGAGTGCCTCAAATAACTGAGAAATCAACCTTTTCCTTAGCAGACTAAATACTTCTTGCTTATTCCCATACACAGTTTTGAGTATCTACTGCGTGTCAAGCCATCAAGACTCAGTAGCAAAAAAGACTCTGGGAGAGCTGAAGCTGTAACAGGAGCTGTGGAAGCCCACATTCTGCTTAGTGTCACCTGAACATCCTTAGGTGACTGACGGGAGACTTCACAGAGGAGATGATGCTGGGATTAGGCCACAGGAGGAAGAACAGAGCCCAGGCATGTTCAGCAGAAGGAAGAGTGCCCAGCATGCTGTTTCCAAACCACATGCACAGAGGGGACAGTTCTTCCTCCTCGAGTTCATTCATGAATGAGTGGTTCCTTTCTATGCTGATAGGCGCACATAATGACGCTAAGGCTTAGATTAAGAGACATCAGATAAAATGGAGAAAAATAAAACTATACAGCACGAAGAGATGGGATGTTAGTTTTACCTGCCAAGAAGCAGAAACCAAGATGCAAACAGAGGCAAAAGAAACTGCTTGGAAGAGCGAGTGGAAGGCAGAGGGAGCCTCAGACCCCACTGGAGTCCCTCCACCTGTGAAGGAAAAGAGACAGTGTCTTAGTCAGCCCCAGGCTGCTGGGGTGAACACAGTTGATGGGAGGAAGGGATTTATTTGAAGCTTACAGATCCAGAGGAAGTTCCATTAATGGCGGAAGAAGCTGGTGCCCTTTCACAGGCAGAGGGAGAAAAAATACCACCAGCACCACCAAAAGCAAGTACGCTGGGCCACAAACAACAGGGACCCCCAGGCAGAGCTCAAGTACTCTGCATACCTTTAGGCTGGAAATCATGTCTGCCTCCCCCTAAACACCCCTTTGGGCTGGAGCCCTCATTGACGCCTCCTGCAGTCAGGCAGCTGGAAATCCAAGCTTTAATAAAACTCCTGAGTCTATTGGGGGACATCCATTCAAACTACCACAGAGAGACAGAGAGAGAGAGAGAGAGAGAGAGAGAGAGAGAGAGAGAGAGAGATTGAGAGGGAAAAGGATAGGGAAGGAAGATACAATGTCTCATGGTTCTAAGAAAGTTTTGGCCAGGCAGATGGGGACACCCCAAGACAAAGTTGCTTATTGGACAAGACTCTTTCCCTTTGGGGTGGGTCTGTGTCAGTCTCTTCACTGCTGAGGGAGGCTGGAGGCAGCCTTTGTGAACTGTGACTTCTGGAAGAAGGAGGTAGTGGATTCTGAGAGTCAGGCAGTAATGAGGGGGTCAGTCAACTGTACTCCTTACGGCAGGTAGGTGGATGGCATGTTCCCAGCCATGCTTGCATAGGAAGGACCTGCTACAGTAACAGTTCAAGATGTACCTTCTATGGTCTGACCCCACCCCAGACTCACTGCTTTTGATGGAAGAACTATTTTTTTAAAAAAATATTTGATTAATTTATTTATTTGAGAGAGAGAGAGAGAGAGAGAGAGAGAGAGATTGGTAGATACAGAATGGGTTCACCAGGGTCTCTAGCTATGACCTAGCTAGCAAATGAACTCCAGACACTTGCACCACCTTGTGCATCTGGCTTTATGTAGGTCCTGGGGAAATGAACCTGGGTGCTTTGGCTTTGCAGGCAAGCGCCTTAACTGTTAAGCCATCTCTCCAGCCCACAACTGATTCATTGCTCTGGCCACAGCCACAGGAAGTGTACAAGATTTGGTAGACATGGAATATTAAGGGTGCAGAGATTAGGACCAAGACGTGAGACTGGTCGGGACACAAGGATCCAGATAGCAGAAGGCCTTTGAAGTCATGCTAACGGGGTTTGGACTTCATCTTCTACATGAAAGAGTTGAAACCAGAGGAATGACTTGATGTGTGACATTTTAGAGTCGCTTGGTTGACAGCCAGGGAGATGACTGGTGTTAAGCTAAGAGTTTAAGCAAGCCAAAGTAAGGGGAGGTGGATGGAGATAAAAGAACGGAAATATCAGAGCAATTGACAGGTTCGAGGGATCATTTGTCAATACTGAGATAAAACAGTGGTGGGCATTGACATTCAGGGTTTCTAGCCTGGGAGAGGCATGGATAGATGGTGTCATCGACCAAGATGGCCCATGCTTGAAGAGAAAAAGCTAGAGAAGAGAACAGCAAGTTTTGTACTTGTTGAATTATAGGTCCTATTGATTTTGCTGCCTGGTAGGGTTTGTAGCCCCTTATGATGCAGCCTGGTCTCCCCTGGATCCACTCCAATATGTATAAAATGTGTAATGGAACACAGAATACCCAGTCCTGGCTATGTCCAGAGCTCAGGAAAATGAGAGCTACACCTCTTTTAATGCAGCATACGAGTGCATTAAGTCTTGGCAGCTTTCATCCACTCAAGCCCCGAGGTCTTTCTCACATGAACTGTTTCTAAGCCAATTCTTTACTCTGTACATTTTGATTTTATTTAAACTTTGATCCAATTTAGAAAAAGAACAAGAAAGCCGGGCGTGGTGGTGCACGCCTTTAATCCCAGCTCTCGGGAGGCAGAGGTAGGAGGATCGCCGTGAGTTCGAGGCCACCCTGAGACTCCATAGTGAATTCCAGGTCAGCCTGGGCTAGAGTGAGACCCTACCTCGAAAAAAAACGAAAAAAAAAAAGAAAAAAACCAAAAAAAAAAGAAAAAGACAAAGAACAAGAGCTGGAGAGATGTCTCAGTGGTTAAGGCGCTTGCCTGCAAAGCCTCACAACCTGGATTCGATTCCCCGGGACCCACGTAAAGCCACACACACGTCTCTGTGTGGACGACATGCTACATGGCAGGGCACATTTGAGACATTCAGTTCCCACAATGGTAGAGTCTGTAAAAGTGGGGACTCCGAAAGATGGTCTCCAGGGTCAGGAGCATCTTAGTGTGCGGTTTCTATGGAAGTGGTTGGCATTCTAAGGTTTAGATATGGGAAAAAGCATACCTGAATGGTGCTAATCCTTTATTTCTCAAGAAGAAAAACCTCGAGGCTTAAGGGACAGACATTCTGTTAGAGGGCCTAGGAGACTCACACTTATGTCAAATTCAGTGTCTGGGAGCCTGTGATTATTATTATTATTTTTTTTAGAAAGGCTTTCATTTTTTTTTAACATTTAGTTTATTTATTTGACAGAGAGAAAGAGACAGAGAAAGAATTGGCATGCCAGGGCCTTCGGTCACTACAGACAAATTCCAGATGCATGCGCCACCTAGCATATCTGGCTTATGTGGGTCCTGGGGAATTGAACCTGCGTCCTTTGGCTTTGCAGGCAAACGCCTCAACAGCTAAGCCATCTCTCCAGCCCTGTGATTGCTTTTAAAATGAGTTAACTGTTTGGTGGAATCAATATTCTCAGTTTATAAAACCGATTCTGTGTCAGATGTCTGTAGTCCTTCCATTCCATTCTGTGAATAAAAACACGATCTTGTCTCTCAATGAGGTAGTCAAGTTTCCTGTGTCCATGCCTCATGGAAGGGGCACACGCAAGCTTGTCAAAGGAAGACGATGCCTAGATAGTCAAGTGGGCAGTACAGCTTTCATATAGGACTATGGTAAATAGGTGAAAAGAGACTTCAGACATCTCTCATCAAGTCTGAGTTTATCCTATGCAAGTGTAAATTTATAGTTAAGTCTCAGGGTTGAGGCAATGGATAGGAAATTACTTCAAGGACCACTCGTTAAGAGTAAGGGAGATTCTGGCTCAATTAGATTGACAAGTCTTGCTAAAGACAGCAGGGTGAGCAGACACTGATGGTGGAAGATGAGGAGTCTGGCCAGATACTGAGGGTGATCAGAAATAGTGTGAGGGGGCTGGAGAGATGGCTCAGTGGTTAAGGCACATGCCTGCAAAGCCTAAGGACCTGAGTTCGATTCCCCAGCACCCATGTAAAGCCAGATGCACAAAGTGACACATGCATCTGGAGTTCGTTTGCAGTGGCTAGAGGCCCTGACATATCCATTCTCTCTTTCTCTCTCTCTGCTTGAAAATAAATAAATAAATAAGTAAATAAAAAGAAATAGTGTGAGGACTCTGTACTTAGAGGTTCTCACAGACACCAGGTCCTTAAGAATATGCTGAAAGATGGAATGAGTCAGAAAGGGTGTTCAGAGCACATCTTGTCAAGCTTTGTTTTCTTGAAATTCATATCTGTATTTACAAGGACAGAGAGAGAGAGAGAGAGAGAGAGAGAGAGAGAGAGAGAGAGAGAGAGATAAGAGAGAAATAAGAATGAGAATGAGCACACCAGGGCTCCCTGACACTGCAAATCAACTCCAGACACATGTGCCACTTTGTGCATCTGGCTTTACGTGGGTACTGGGGATTTGAACCCAGGCTATCAGGGCTTGCAAGCCAGTGCCTTTAACCGCCGAGCCATCTCCCCAGCCCTTGTCAAGCTTCTTTGTGTCCAGAGTTTTGATGAATTTCCCTTTTCCCACTCCCTTCAGTGCATGATCAAGAGCTTAGGTAATCTGACCACAGAGGTAATCTGGTGGGGAAGGTCTCTGATTGACGCACATGAGAAAAACTAAACAAAACAAAATGCTTTCTCTCATTTCCTTGTGTCTGGATGAGCTTATGTGGCTGCTTTGAACACAAATCTCAGGAGAAATCCATGGGGGGAAAAAAAAATAAGCTCCCAATTCTAAACCAGACCACAAAGATTCAATGCATCCGAGTCAGAGGCAAACTTCCAGAGACTAACATTTTATTTTTACTTGGAGATTTTATGTAAAAAAAGAAAGAAAGAAAGAAAGAAATCAGATCTTTTTCTTCTGGAGAAATAAAGATGTGATGTTTTTTCCTCTTGTCTCTTCCTGAGATTCACTCAAGGGTCCCCACGAGAAGCTGACGTGTAATGAGAGCAGCAACGATTTGTCTAGTTGAGAGAGAGGGTAAGGGTCATTTTCTGCCCCCTCCACACTGTGTTGCAGAGGAACCCCTTACGGTCAGTCCTCAAGCCCCAGCAGGCCTGGCGTGCTCAGACATCACCTCCTCCCAGCCCTGCACTTGGTAGAGGAAGTCTTAAAACCCCGAACCGTGCATTGCAAACCCACCCTGCTTGGAAAATCCCCCAGACACCTTTCTAGTCTTCCCATTTCTCCAGAGGACATCCATCATCATAGTAGTCTACTTTTCTTCCCCCCCTTTTTTTAAAGTGGGTTTTTGTTTGTCATTTCTGTGCTCGGAGGGGAGCCAGTCATTGCCTGCGAAAGCTCTGAACTAGAGTGAGCCGAGCCAGCTGGGGAAAGCTTATTCCCAGCACATTTAAACGTGATCATCTCCGATTTCACAGGAATTGAAGACAATGGTTTTAAAATTTTTTTTTTTAATGTAGTCTGTACCATTTCTGGTTTTAGTTTAATGGAAAGGGGATTTCCCTAGGAGGAATAGCATTAGGACCACTCCCTGTCCCAACCCCACACTTCCTTTCCAGTTCTCTAAAAATCCAGAGAGCTGCTGCTTGCCTCTCCTCCGTCCAGAGTCTCACTTGCAGTAAAAGAGGAAGATGGCCCGAGGAGGAAGGGAGGTTAGAGAGTGGGTGAGACACCTGCCTTAGTTACTCAGCCAAACCTTGAGGAAGAGGGTTTCTCAGTGGCCTTGCAGCCCAAGTATGCGGAGTCTTCAGCAATAGGGTCTTACCATCTATTCCTGGTGGGAAACCAAGAGCCTTGGTAATGGCCTGTAATGTTTTTGGAGGCATCAGGGACCTCGCTGGCCAACAACTCACTGGAAGGTATCCCATCCCTGGCACTGAAATTTTCTAGTAACAATCTATGGCTTCTGAGTGTGCCGTTGTCCAAAAAATGACTTATTCATACCCTCTTAGATTTTGATTAGCCCTCCCTCCACCTTTCCTTTACTCAGTCTCTTCCCCTGACCTCATTTAGGCCTTTCCACCCCTAGTAATTTGAGACCAGCCCTGGCTACACAGCAAAACCCTGCCAAAAAAAAAAAAAAAAGTCCACTGCAGAGCTCACCTCCTCCACATGCTTACGTAGAAATCTCTGATCTGTCTTCTCTTTTTATTTTCCTTAGCCCATTGAACGTGTCCTATAAAATGAACGAGCAGCTATGATCTCATTTCCGCTATGCATCAGTATTGAATTACAGCTGAAACATAGGGTGGATGTAGTTTAGAGACTTCTGTAGATCTCAACACCGCTGCTTGTCCCCTCTCATAGGAATGAACCTCAGTGGACTTCTCTGTTGTGTGCTCCAGCAGTGCAGAAAAGAAAAATTATATGTGAAGATATCATTGTAGCTTGTTTTTTTAAGATATTTTATTTTTATTTATTTATTTGACAGAGAAAGAGGGAGAGAAAGAGAGAGAGAATGGGCACGCCAGGACCTCCAGCCGCTGCAAACGAACTCCAGATGCAGGTGCCCCCTTGTGCATCTGGTTAACGTGGGTCCTGGGGAATCGAGCCTCGAACCGGGGTCCTTAGGCTTCACAGGCAAGCGCTTAACCACTAAGCCATCTCTCCAGCCCATTGTAGCTTATTTTGTTAAGATGTCTAAGTGAACATAACAAGGCAAGAAAAAGAAAAAAAATCAAAAGCAAACTAGAGAAATTGAAAACAAAATAAGTCAGGGGTGATGGCCTATGTATGTAGTCCTAGCCGTTTACGTAACCCCTGCTACTCACGAATTCAGAACCAGCACTGGGAACCATAAGTGGGACTCTTCCCAAAACAAAACCAAAAATCAACTTAGAGAATAATCACTTGTTAATGCGTGATATTCTTACCCAGTAGCAGGTGGCTCTGGTTTGGGATTTTTTTTTTCTTTTGCCCTTTTTTTTGGGGGGGGGGGTTCTCCTGCTTTTTTCACTTTACTGAAGGTATTCCTGGACGTTCAGAAATGTTAGTCACTGGATTTCACAGGTCCTGTGCAAATATGCTCTCCGGGGAGAGCCTTTAAATAGAGGCGGCTGCTGTTATGTCCATACACAGGAGTCAGGTACGGCAGGCAGCCCACTCTGCACTGAGTGATCATGCTTGAAAATCAGCGAGTCTTTTTTTAAAAATTTTTTTGTTTATTTTTATTTATTTATCTGAGAGGGACAGAGAGAGAAAGAGGGAAAGAGAGAGAGAGAGAGAGAGAGAGAGAGAGAGAGAGAGAGAGAGAGAATGGGCGCACCAGGGCCTCCAGCCACTGCAAACAAACTCCAGACGCTTGCGCCCCCTTGTGCATCTGGCTAACGTGGGTCCTGGGGAATCGAGCCTCGAAACGGGGCCCTTAGGCTTCACAGGCAAGCGCTTAACCGCCAAGCCATCTCTCCAGCCAAAAATCAGCGATTCTTAAAGCATGGGCAAAGGAAGCCTCACGATTAATCCTCATTTACAGACCCAATATATATGTGAGGGTCCAATCTACGGTGATAGGAGACTCTAGAAGTCCTTAGCTTTGCAGAGCAAAGGCAGCAGGTACCCTAGACTGACCCCTGTGGAACACCAGGAACAGTGGAGGTGGGAAGGAATGTGGTCTCAAGACTGTTGGCTTTAAATCATACCACGGACTAGGGTTTTAATTTGCTGCATGGGTTTCATATAAATATGCATATATTTAACATAAACCTCATTATAATTCATATATCTTGGATGCAAAACAATGAATTTATAGGCTAGCTTGGTCATAGAGCATCTGCCTAGTATTAGCTCAGCAAACTATATAAACATATAAATATAAAAAATATAAGTGTGTATGTCTCTACAGTAAAGGTGGTACCTCTCTGATATCCAGATTAAAAAAATATTTTTATTTATTTGTTTGCAAGGGGAGAGAGGAGAGTGAGAGTGAGAGCGAGAGAGCGAGAGAGTGAGAGAGAGAGAGAATATGGGCATGCCAGGGCCTCCTGCCACTGCAAATGAACTCCAGATGCAGGTGCCACTTTGTACATCTGGCTTTATGTGAGTACTGGGGAATTGAACCAAGGCCATCAGGCTTTGCAAGCAAGTGCCTTTAACCCCTGAGCCATGTCTCCAGCCCTGATATTTAGAGTTTATCAGGAGCTCTCCCGAGCTTGGAATCACTGTTGGTGTGAGCACACAGACATTGGGCCATACAGAATGCCCTGCCCAAGATTCTCTTCAGGTCCACGTGTAGCTTTCTTGTTTGTCTCTAGCATCATATTCTTTTGTCTAGACTACATATATGTCTAATTACATTTTCTTTTCTTTTTTTGGGGGGGGGAGAGGGTTTCGAGGTAGGGTCTCACTCTAGCTCAGGCTGACCTGGAATTCACTATGGGGTCTCAGGGTGGCCTTGAACTCACGGCAATCCTCCTACCTCTGCCTCCCGAGTGCTGGGATTAAAGGCGTGCGCCACCACGCCCGGCTTACATTTTCTTTTTTAAAATATTTTTTATATCTTATTTATTTATTTACTTGAGAGAGAGAGAGAGAGCGAGAGCAAGAGCACAAATGGGCATTCCAGAGACTCCAGCCACTGCAAACAAACTTCAGACGCATGTGCTACCTTGTGTATCTAGCTTATGTGGGTCCTGGGGAATCGAACCTTGGTTCTTAGGCTTCACAGGCAAACACTTTAACGGCTAAGCCATCTCTCCAGCCCTTAATTACATTTCCTTTGTGTTAATAAAGGCACTAAATGCCATTTAGAAAAAAATTGGGGGGGGGCTGGAGAGATGGCTTAGTGGTTAAGGCATTTGCCTGCAAAGCCAAAGGACCTAGGTTCAATTTCCCAGGACCCATGTAAGCCAGCTGCCCATTCATGCATCTGGAGTTTGTTTGCAGTGGTTAGAGGCCTTAGCAGCCCCATTCTTTCTAGCTCCTCTCTGTTTCTCTCTCTGCTTGCAAATAAATGAATAAATAAATAATTTTTTTAAAGAAAAAAGTTGGGAAATACAGAAAATCCTAGCAGACCATTCTTAGAATTTAGTTTGAGGTTATCTCTGTTTTCTTTGACTCTGAAGATCTTCCTACACAGTTTGAATAAGAAGGTCTCTTCCCTTGACATGTTAGACCCCGTGTTCTCTGGTTTACAGTCTAGGTTTCACCATCTGTTATCAGTCTCTTCTCTGTTTTGACTTCGGTCAAGGAAATGACTTTTTCTTTTTTAATCATCACCATTCCTCATGCTCTGACCCAGTTTTCCCCCTCCTCTGTTTTGATTTGCTTCTCATCTCTCACTTGACAAATGACTTCTCTCTCATTCTCCAGATATGCTTTAAGTGGTTTTTTTTTTTTTTTTCCAGTTAGAGATAGTACTTAAAAAAAATAACCTTTTTCTCTTTCTAATTTAATTTTTGGTTTTCATACCATTTAAAGCAACAAAAACAAAAATGTACTTTGGTTAAAAAAAAAGTGACAACAAGATTTATGCAGAAAAGAGACTAGACCCTCAAAGCTGAAGTTCCAATTATGCAATTGTATTATTTTCCTTCAACTGATGGCTCCTCTCACTGCACCATTAATGGAAAACCAAGACCTGAGTAAGACTTTTGGATTAATTCATATGCAATGTCATACCCATTCATGGTCACTCAGACAACTGATTACGAGTCCATTCTAGGGACAGGCCACAATAAAGGGATCAGAATGAAGTATTTTCCGACTCTGGGAAGATGCACACAGCAAAATGTTTTTAACTCATCATTAAGATCTTGTCCCCTGGGTTGGAGAGATGGCTTAGCAGTTAAGGCACTTACCTGAGAAGCCTAAGGACCCAGGTTTGATTCTCCTTTACCCACGTAAAGCCAGATGCACAAGGTGGCGCATGCGTCAGGACTTCATTTGCAGTGGCTAGGTGCCCTGCTGCACTCATTCTCTATCTTCTTCTTTTTCGCTTTATCTCTCAATTAAATAAATACATAAATAATAAGAACTTGTCCCCAATTAAAATAAGAACTCATCAGGATTTCAATAGGACCTGATGCATTTAAAATTTATTTATTTATGAGAGGGGGGGGGAGAGAGAGAGAAAGAGAATGAATGGGCATGCCAGGGCCTCCAGCAGCTATGAATGAACTCCAGATGTATGCACCACCTTGTCCATTTTACGTGGCTTATATGGGTACTGGGGAATCAAACCTGGGTCCTTTGGCTTTGCAGGCAAGTGCCTTAACCACTAAACAATCTCTTCAGTCCATTATGCATTTTTAAAGATGCTTTATTTATTTACTAGAGAGAGAAAGAGGCAGGAGAGAGAGAGAGAGAGAGAGAGAGAAAGAGAATGGGCACATCAGGTCCTCTAGCCACTGCAAATAAACTCTAGACACATGCGCCACCTTGTGCATCTGGAATTATGTGAACACTGGGGAATTGAACCTGGGTCCTCCGGCTTTGTTGGCAAGCTCCTTAATTGCTAAGCCATCTCTACAGCCCCCCCTTTTTTTTTACATACTCAAAATTGCTTGGTCATTTGTTTCCCTCACCAAGTTAAATGTAAGTTTCATAGGGTAGGAATATTTGTTTCTTCTTTTGTGTTTCTTGCCTCCACCCTCTAGCCATGGCTGCCATATAGTGGGTTCTCCGTAAAGATTTAATGGTGGGGATATGACCGTCTTCCTGTGGCAGGAGGATCGCAAGTTTAGGGCTGGCCTGGACTACAGAGTGAAATCCTGTCTCGAGTAACAGCAATTCAGTGTGCATCTGGCTATTACTGGGCATAGTGTTTTATAACTATCAATTGGGTCAAATTAGTTTGTGCTTTTAAAAGTGTTCATGCATCATCATTGATCATCTATCTGCTTTATCTACTACTTACAAGGAATTGAAATCTGCAAGAGGACTTTAATACTGATTTTTAAAAACATAGGATGTGAGGGCTGGAGCGATGGCTCAGCGGTTAAGGCACTTGCCTGCGAAGCCTACTCTCCAGATCCCGCATTAGACAGACACACAAAGGGGAGGCAATTGCAAGGTCGCACATGCCCACTAGGTGGCGCAAGCATCTGGAGTTCAATTGCAGTGGCTGAGGCCCTGGGCAATTCTCTATCTCTCCTCTCTCTTGTCCCTCTCTCTCTCTCTCTCTGTTGCTCTCTCTAAAATAAAAATAAAAAAAACAATAGGATGTGAGGAAGTTGTACAATTGATTTCCATTCACATTCCAGTAGTGGAATTTGCTACATATTTATGTAGTAGCTAGAAGATGGATTCCCTAGCTGGGAGTCATGTGCTTAAGAAAAAAAAGTGTGTGTTGGGTATTGTTGCAGTTAGGTTCGCATTGCTGGTAGAAATCACCCAACCAAGAGCAGCTTGTGGGAAAAAGAGGTTTATTTTGGCTTACAGGCTCGAGGGGAAGCTCCACAATGGCAGGGAAAAACGATGGCATGAGCAGAGGGTGGACGTCACCCCCAGGCCCACATAAGGTGGACAACAGGAACAGGAGAGTATGCCAAACACTGGCATGGGGACACTGGTTATAACACCCATAAGCCCGCCCCCAACAATACACTGCCTCCAGGAGGCTTTAATTTCCAAACCTCCATCAGCTGGGGACCTAACATTCAGAACACCCAAGTTTATGGGGGACACCTGAGTCAAACCACCACAGGTATGAAGAAGGGTGGGTGGGTTTCTATTACTCAAGAGGAAGAAGAGAATGACAGAAACCAGGAAAAAAAATACTATTATCATCTCTGATATGATTATCAAATAGAAATCTATCTGGGACAGGTAGGCATTGAGAGGCACTGTTAGTCAATGTGGGATGAAGTTGTTAGTTGGTTTTAATGCCTAGTGGAATGAACACAGGTGATTTTGTAAAGGCCACACTCCACGCATAGAACTAGAAGGAAAGTGATAACGGTTAAAAACAAGCATAATGTATTAGTATACAGCAGCGAATTAAATTTGCTTTCACAAGTAAAACTTAGGTTCAGTAATAGGGAAACACAGTGGAGGTGATATTAAAGGCTGATTGGTCCATGCACTGTGTGTCTTGAGCTAAGACGTGGCTAGCAAGCCTGGGAGAAGAGTTGCACTGTAGAGCGTGCGCACACACACACACACACACACACACACACACACACACGAACAACAGCAGCAGTAACAACAGAGCTAACGGCTAGTACAGGAGCTCAGACCTGAGGTGCCAACCTGGCACTGCGGAGGACGCGTTGGTATGTAGTATAAGAGTGATATGAATGAGTATGACACTAGGGCATGTGTACACGGGTTAGTGAGGTCTAACATTGGTGGGTACTTTCAGAACTCAGAACTCAGTATTTTAAGGTACTGGTTCCTTTTCAAGGGAGACAATGTTGATTTTTTATTTTTATTTTTTTATTTTTTTTTTAAGAATCAGAGCTGGACAAATACATTAGGAAGCTTTGCGTGACTCAAAGTCCAGCTTATCCACAATTATCAGGCCTTCTTGACCCTAAAAGACATCACTGGAACATTGACTCAATGACCAAAAGCTAAGCTGTCTGCTGTGTCTTTGCACAGAATGAGCAAATGCAGCCTGGGGGGGGGGGAGGTGGGCATAGTGTCATTGGCCCTCCACATAGGACAGACTCCCCTGTTGCTGCTCACAGAGTCCCCCCCCCAACAGCACTATCCCCATTTGGTGGCCGATACTACCCATTCTGCACGTGAGAGTTGTCCTGAAACAACTTACAACGAGTAAGTCTTACCCCTTGGGAGAACACATCCAGTAGTTAGTATATCTATTAGTTACAGTTAGTGACTCTGAGAGAGACATGGCTTTGAGTAGCTCAGGAATGTGGGAGGATGGAAGAAAGTTGGCTTCTTTTTGATCTATGGCTTCTGGGTTGGATTCAAACTCACACCTCTCTGCAGATCTGCTCACTGAAGCCAAAACTCCTTTACATGGGTCCATTTCTTTTCTTTTCTTTTCTTCTTTATTAGTTAGTTTTGTATTCAGCAAATACAGTCAGTTTGGTACCATTATTAGGCTCATCCGTGACCTACCCCCTCCCCTTGGCCCCTCCTTGTTGAGGTATACGGGTCATGCACTGTGGAGTTAGCCCACAGTTATGGGTAAGCTAAATGTCTCTGCATATCATGACCCAACATGTGGCTCTGACATTCTTTCCGCCCCCTCTTCCGCAAAATTTCCCTGAGCCATGTTGGGTTCATTTTTGGTCTGCTTCAGTGATGAGGTGTTGCGGGCCTCTGAGGCTCTGGCTCTCTGATTTGGTAGGAGTTGATTTTTCTCTGTGCTGATCTCCTTCCCCCTTGTGCTGGTATCCGGTTCATCAGGAAAACAGCCCCCTTGCTTGTTTCTCCAATTTTTCTTAGTTCCAGCCGGGGCCCTTTTGAGGTTACATGGGTCCATTTTGTTCCCCAGAGCTTAATTCCAAGACCGTATTTCCTCCTTCCTGCCTTTCTCCCCCCCTTCCATTATCACATCAAGGAAACTTTCTGGGCACACAGTAGACGCAGGAGGAAGGGAAAAAAGAAGAAAGGAAAGGAACTCTTCTGTTGTCAAGAGAGCTATGACAGAAATCATGAGCACACACACAAAAAAAGAAACAAAAAAACCAAAAAACACATATGTTGCATTACTCTCATGCATCGTCTTGATGCTTCTCATAGCATCTTAGCCCCAAGTAGCAACCACGCAGCCTTTATCCTTGCTCTCTGAACTCCTAGCCTGGTAGAGAGTGCAGTGTAGGTATCCTGGTGCAGCTCCTGAGGTTAGGCAAAGATGCTATGGGACGCAACCCGACTCTGGCGTTCTGCTTTTGATCCTGGTCTCGACGTACAGGTGTCTGTTTCATGCACATATGCTCTTTGGTCATCATGAGATTTGCTTTGGAATGGAGCCTCCCGTCAGTGATTCAGATCTGATCAAAGTCAGCTCTTTTGAGCACACATCAAAAAAAAAGTGAACTGGGGCTGGAGAGACGGCTCAGCGGTTAAGCGCTTGCCTGTGAAGCCTAAGGACCCCAGTTCGAGGCTCGATTCCCCAGGACCCACGTTAGCCGGATGCACAAGGGGGCGCACGCATCTGGAGTTTGTTTGCAGTGGCTGGAGGCCCTGGTGCACCCATTCTCTCTCTCTCTATCTGCCTCTTTCTCTCTGTGTCTGTCGCTCTCAAATAAATAAACAAAAATTTTTTAAAAAAATAGTGAACTGATGAAAGTAGCACGTTTGCCTAAGCATGTTGTCTTGTGTGTTTGTTGGGTTTTGGGGCATCCACTTTTATAGTTGCAATGGAGTGCTCCTCCATATGTCGTAGCTCTGATTAGCGGGCTTCTGGTCAACCTAAACATGCACTTCAGCTAATGAGATCCAGCTTGTTCTCCAGTCCCGAAGCCAGACTCCCGAGACTCTGCTGTTAGCAATTTCCCTCCAGACTCAACTCAGAGGCTTTATTTAGGAGGCTGAGTTCATTTGTTTAAAGGTGGGTTACTGCCGAGGCACCTCCCAGGACTGGAGCTACGAGACAGTCTGCATATGGAGTGAGAATCACACACATTAGGATTAGTATTTTCTCCAAGTTATCAAGTTATGCGTGTGGGCAGAGCCATGAGATTGTATTCAGTTGATGAGATAAACCCTCTTTAAAAGTAACAAAGAGGAGCTGCAGGGATGGCTTAGTGGTTAAGGCGCTTGCCTGCGAAGCCAAAGGACCCTGGTTTGATTTCCAGGACCCACGTTAGCCAGATGCACAAGGGGTCGCATGCATCTGGAGTTCGTTTACAGTGGCTGGAGGCCCTGGCGCGCCCATTCTCTCTCTCTCCCTCTTTCTCTCTCCCCCTTTCTCTGTCAAATACTAAATAATAAATAAAAAGGTAATTAAGAGGGCTGGAGAGATGGCTTAGCAGTTAAGGCGCTTGCCTGCCAAGCCTAAGGACTCATGTTCAACTCTCCAGGTCCCATGTAAGCCAGAGGCACAAAGTGATGCAAGCATGCAAGGTTGCACATGTGCACAAGGGGGCACACATGTCTGGGCACACATGTCTGGAGTTCGATTGCAGTGGTTGAGGCCCTGGCATGCCAACTCTTTGTCTCTCTCTCTCTCATTCTCACATTATAAAAAAAAGGTCAGTCTGTCAATTTGTTGGGCTTGTCTCAAAAGAAAGAGTAATTAAGAGGCAAAGCTATATATTCATTTTTCCTAGTATAATAAACTAAAAGGGCTGAAAAATCACAAAACTGGCTTTGTGACGGTAGTTCTAAAGTGGCATCTTTTTGGTCTCACTTTGGGATGTAAATACTTTGCTCAAACACTACATGACTTTCCCCCAGGGAATGTTCTTCCTTTTTACATTAAGCTATGATAAAGGAAGTGGTAAATTCCTTTGATATGTCCACCTCAGCTTTCCCCCCCCCCCTTTGGTTTTTCGAGATAGGGTCTCACTCTAGTCCAGGCTGACCTGGAATTCACTATGTAGTCTCAGTCTGGCCTCGAGCTCACAGTGATCCTCCCACCTCTGCCTCCAGAGTGCTGGGAGTAAAGGCGTGCGCCACCACGCCTGGCTAAATTTCTTAACAGTTCAAAATATGTTCTGTGGCCACAGAGGAACTGACACATATGCCTTGCGAAAGTGGAGCATGTGTCTGAAGCTCATTTACAGCAGCAAGAGGCCCTGATACACCTCTTCTCTCTCTTTTCCACTCGTTCACCTTGCAAATAAATAAGTAAGTAAATAACATCACGATGAAACATTACTTTCAATGCTAATTTAATATGTTAATAGAAAGATAAAGATATATCCCTTTCAAAAAAGCATACTGGGGGCTGGAGAGATGGCTTAGCGGTTAAGCGCTTGCCTGTGAAGTCTAAGGACCCCGGTTCGAGGCTTGATTCTCCAGGACCCACGTTAGCCAGATGCACAAGGGGGTGCACGTGTCTGGAGTTCGTTTGCAGTGGCTGGAAGCCCTGGCGCACCCATTCTCTCTCTTTCTCTCTATCTGCCTCTTCCTCTCTCTGTCACTCTCAAATAAATAAATAAATAAATAAACTGAACAACAAAAAAAAAATTGAAAAAAAAAAAAACAAAAAAGCATACTGGGGCTGGAGAGATGGCTTAGTGGTTAAACACTTGTCTGTGAAGACTAAGGATCCTGGTTGGAGGCTCGATTCCCCAGAACCCACGTAAGCCAGATACACAAGGTGGCACATGCATCTGGAATCCGTTTGCAGTGGCTGGAGGCCCTGGTGCGCCCATTCTCTCTTTCTCTCTTATCTATCTCTATTTTTTCTCTCACATATATATGCTTAAGCATACTGGCTGTAGAATAAAAAAGCACTGGTGCAGTGGGTGCTAATCAGTGCCATTTATTCAACACCCACTCTGCACCCGTGCATTTGCTATTATCCGATATATGAATTGGTATTGTCTCCCTCTTACAGAGACAGAAGCGAAATGGTCTTCGCGGCATTCAGTTGAGAATGCCTCAAGCCCTGGCGGCAGCGGGCTGCGTTTACTTGCATGGGAGAGAATAAAAGCTCGGACACGAAGGGCTATTTCGGGACTCAGTGTGCCTGTCCGCTGTGACAGAAGTGCCCTATGCGTCAAGTGCGTGGGAGCAAAGAGGCTGCCGTGGAGGCAAGAATGCCGCTGTGCACGTGAGTTGTGATGTTTAGTAATGATTTCATATGTATTCGAGTCTTTTGGGTGGCCTCTTGAATGCTGCTGACTTAGGGGCCATTGTTCCTTTGTGCTTCTAGCTGCCTTGCTCGTGGATGTGTGTCTTGTGGCAACAGGCCATTTCCACCCACTTTATAATTCTCTTAGGTCCCTAGAGCAGGAGATAGGAGCTTTGATATTGTCTTCAGCACGACCCAGGGTGAACATTTTACTCATCCAAGCAAGCCCAGCTTTTCCCAAAAAGTTTATTTATTTTTATTTTGTATTTTTTTTTTTTTTGAGGTAGGGTCTCACTCTAGCCCAGGCTGACCTGGAATTCACTATGTAGTCTCAGGGTGGCCCTGAACTCACAGCGATCCTCCTACCTCTGCCTCCCAAGTGCTGGGATTAAAGGCATGCGCCACCAAGCCCGGCTCCAAAAGTTTATTTTTAAAAAGTATTTTAATTATATTTGAGAGAGAAAAGAGATAGATAGATAGAGAGAGAGAGAGAGAGAGAGCGAGCGAGCACTGGAGGGATGACTTACTGGTTAAGGCACTTGCCTGCAAAGCCAAAGGACCCATGTTTGATTCCCCAGAACCCACATAAGCCGAATGCACATGCATCTGGAGTTTGTTTGCAGTGGCTGGAGGCCCTGGTGCACCCATTCTCTCTCTGCCTCTCAAATAAATAAATAAAAATTTAAAAAGGAAGAGGGAAAGAGAGAGGGAGAGAGAGAGAGAGAGAGAGAGAAAGAGAGAAATTGAGAGAGAATGGGCACATTAGAGTTTCTTGCCACTGCCAGTGAACTCTATATACATATGCTGTAGATACGTATGCCACTGTGTATCCGGCTTTATGTGAATGTTGGAGAACCCAGGCTTTAGCCTTTGAAAGCGAGTGCCTTTAACCACTAGCAATCTTCCTAGCTGCCCTTTTATTTTCTAAATTTTTAAAACTATTTTCATTTATTGTATTTGAGAGAGGGAGAGAGAATGAGAGAGAGAGAGAGAGAGAGAGAGAGAGTGGGAGAGGGAGGATGGACATGCCAGGGCCTCCTGATACTGTAAACAAACTCCAGATGCATGTGCCATTTTGTGCATCTAGCTTTATGTGGGTATTGGGGAATCAAATCCAGGCTGCAGGCATTTTGAGCAAGTGCCTTTAACCACTGAGCAATCTCTCCAGCTCACTAGCCTCCCCTTTAAAAATTATATTTATGAGACAGAGCGAGAGAGAGAGAGAGAGAGAGAGAGAAGTTATTTAGCCCCATTTGCCATTGAGAAACAAAACAGCTTGAAGCTGTGAGAGCTACCACACTTGAGAAGTCTGCCAAAACCATTCAGCGAATACCCGGAGCTAAGGAATAAGAAATTCATTGTAAACAGAAGTTCATGGGTGGGCTGAGATTTGCTGGGCAAGGCATGATCGCTTAGGCAGCAAGTGCGTTGGAGAGAGGCCCTTTCCTGTGTCCAGAGAGGTGCTTTCCTAGATTGGAGCCTTGAAAAACCGCAGGCCCCTCAGGTGGGAATAATTCCGTAGAAAGGGAGCCAGGACAGAAAGGGAGAGCTGACAGAAGCAATATGATTAGTGTGAGGAAGTTTCATCGTAGAGCTCTTCTTAGCTTGGACTGATGGATAAATATTTTCCTTCACTTTCATCCATCTGTCCATCTGTCTGTCCATCCACCCATCCATCCATCCATCCATCCATCCATCCATCCATCCATCCATCTACCCACCTATCCATCCATCCATCTATCCATCCATCCATCCACCTGACCACCCACCTGACCATCCATCCATCCATCCATCCATCCACCCATCTGTCCATCCACCCACCTTTCTTTGGAGAAGGTAAGCCACTTTCCTGCATCCATACATTTTCCTAATGAAAGCGATGTTGTCTTTGAGTGGAAAGCTCTGGCTCTCTTGCAGGTAGACTTACTGGACCTCCTGTCACTCTGGGGCTCAGAGTCTGGACTTCGTAGAGTGTTGCTTTAGGAAGGGCTGGTACTTCATGAGGCTGAATGATGTACAAGCCTTGCGTTTCTTGAAGTCTGCATGGATGCTGAGAACTAATCCTACTTGCTGTTTTCTTGTGTTATATAAGTTTTTCCTTTTTATTTATTCAAGAGAGAGAGAGAGAGAGAGAGAGAGAGAGAGAGAGAGAGAGAAGAAGAAGAAGAAGAAGAAGAAGAAGAAGAAGAAGAAGGTGGGTGGGGGGAAGGCAGAAAGAATGGACATACCAGGGCCTCCAGCCACTGCAAACAAACTTCAAACACATGCGCCACCTTGTGCATCTGGCTTATGTGTGTCCTGGGTAATCAAACCTGGGTCCTTAAGTTTTGCAGGCAAGTGTCTTAACCACTAAGCCATCTCTCCAGCCCTACCTGTGATTTTCACGTGACTTTCCATGGTTCTAGTGCTGAGGGGTTACAGTAGCTGTCATCTTCATTGTAGAACTTCACTCAAATCACTCATCACATGGACACCTCGATGTCTCAGTGGACATTCCACCTTTGACCAAGCACAGACTGGAAAAGGGTCACCGTGGAGTCACTCCTTAACAATGTCAGTGAGCTCCGGGTCTCCAGGTGTGGGCTTTTCCCAGATCTTCAATGAGCCCAGTCTGGACCCAGTTTCTCTCTCTCTTTTTCATGGTAGGGTCTCACTCTGGTCCAAGATGACCTGGAATTCACTATGTAGTCTCCAAGTGGCCTTGAACTCACGATGATCCTCCTATCTCTGCCTCGCCAGTGCTGGGATTAAAAGTGTGCCCCACCATGCCCAGCATGGACCCAGTTTCAATCCATCTACAGCCATCGTGCTAAAAACGCAGGTCACTTCTTTCCTCAGCAATGGTCAATATCTTTTGAGTTTTCTTTTTAATTTTTTTCCTTTTTATTTTATTTATTTGAGAGAGAAAGAGAGAGAGAGAGAGAGAGAATGGGTGCACCAGCATTTAACTGCTGCAAACAAACTCCAGAAGCAAGTGCCACCATGTGCATCTGGCTTACATGGGTCTTGGGGAATTGAATCTGGGTCCTTTGGCTTTGCAAGCAAGCGACTTACCCGCCAAGCCATCCCTCCAGCCCTTTTGAGTTTTTTTTTCTCAATTGTTATTAACATTTCCATGATTATAAAAAATATCCCATGGTAATACCCTCCCTCCCCACTCTTTCCCCTTTGAAATTCCATTCTCCATCATATCCCCGTCCCCCTCTCAATCAGTCTCTCTTTTATTTTGATGTCATGATCTTTTCCTCCTCTTATGATGGTCTTGTGTAGATAGTGTCAGGCACTATGAGGTCGTGGATATCCAGGCCATTTTATGTCTGGAGGGAGGACGTTGTAAGGAGTCCTACCCTTCCTTTGGCTCTTACATTCTTTCCGCCACCTCTTCTGCATTAGACCCAGACCCTGAGCCTTGGAAGGTGTGATCGAGATGTTACTCAGTACTCCAGTCACTTCTTTCCAGCACTATGATACCTTCTGAGTCGTCCCAAGGTCATTGAGGTTTTTTTCCCTGCAAATTAAGTGTCAAATGTCTTTGACAATTGAAATATTCCCTTCATGACTCCTGTACTGCATATGAATGGAGCTGGTTGCACTGACTCTCACTAAACCACGCATCCTTGGTCTTTGCCTCCGCTCATTCGGATACCCATAGAGATTACTTTTCTCCTCACCTCTGTACAGTCAGTTCCCAGCCATCTTCCTTCTTCTTTGTGTGCGTTTGTGTGTGTGGTGTGCACACACGTGGGGGTGTGTGTGGAGATGGTTGCACTGGCTCTCACCAAACCACATATCCCAGTGTTCAGTTTCCACTCGTTCTGAGATCCATAGAGCTTGCTTTTCTCGGCTCTCTACAGTCAATTCCTAGTCATCTTGCCCCTTCCCCCCCCCCCTTTTTTTTTCATTTTTACTTATTTGAGAGTGACAGAGAGAGAGAGAGGGAGAGAGAGAAAGGAGAGAGAGAGAGAGACAATGGGTACATCAGGGTCTCCAGCCACTGCAAACTAGCTCCAGATGCGTGTGCCCCCTTGTGCATCTGGCCAACGTGGATCCTGGGGAATTGAGCCTCAAACCAGGGTCCTTAGGCTTCACAGGCAAGCGCTTAACCGCTAAGCCATCTCTCCAGCCTGGTAGTGCTCCTTTTACTTGCCTCATAATAAGATTCAGTTGTAGGCCTTTATTAGATATAAAAATAAATCTGGATCAAATATCAGATGGACTGAATAACAGGCCGTTGTTATCAGCTGAGAAAGGGCGCTCTCCCATCACTTGCTACTCTGAGCAAGGCTTTGTGAGCAGTGGTATCAGCATCATCTGGGTGCTTATTAGAAATGCATAATCTTGGATGCCCCCCCCCCTCCGAGAACACCCTGTGTTTAAACAAGATCTCTAGGTAATTCCTATGAGAAACCATTACCTTGGTCTTTTGTAAGTAAAAAAGTGACTTGCTATTTTGGTAATAATTAATTATGCCACCAAAACCCCCTACACTTATCTTAATGACTTAAAGCAACAGTTAGTGTTTTTTAGCTATCTGGGTCTTCAATGAAATTGAATCATAAAATATTTGAACACATCAAATTGCTCTTCACCTACTCATGAAACAGGCAATGCATTGGTCTTTGTTAATGGTGCTAACACTGAGATTAGAACTTGAGTAGTTTGACTGAAACCCTTTGTTAAGCTTTATTCTAGTATGGTGATTATCATCTATACTAAAAGTTTGGTTTTTTTGGGGGGCTGGAGAATTGGCTAAGTGGTTAAGGTGCTTGCTTGCAAAGCCTAATGATCTGGGTTTGATTCTCAAGTGCCCACGTACGGCCAGATGCATAAAGTGGTGCATACATCTGGAGTTTGTTTGCAGTTGCTGTAGGACCTGGTACACCCACTCTCTCTCTCCCTTTCTATCACTCTCTCTTTCTTTCTGTCCTTGCAAATACATAAATAAGCAAATAAATAAAATACTTAAGAGAAGAAAAAAAGTTTTCAATGGCCAAGAAAATACTCAGATTAAAAAGCGTTATTGACTTTCAAGATTAGTATGTGTGGTGGTTTGAGTCAGGTGTCCCCATAAACTTAGGTGTTCTGAATGGTGGGTTCCCAGCTGATGAAGATTTGGGAATTAATGCCTCCCGGAGGGAGTGTATTGTTGGGGGCAGGCTTATGGGTGTTATAGCCAGTTTCCCCATGCCAGTGTTTGGCACACTCTCCTGTTGCTGTTGTCCACCTGATGTTGGCCAGGGGGTGATGTCCACCCTCTGCTCATGTTATCATTTCCCCCTGCCATCGTGGAGTTTCCCCCTCGAGCCTATAAGCCAAAATAAACCTCTTTTTCCCCACAAGCTGCACTTAGTTGGGTGATTTCTACCAGCAATGAGAACCTCCTGCATGCAGAAGTGTGTGAGAGAGTTCTGGAAAGGGAAATGTGTGTGTACAACAGTGGCGTGAATGAGGTGGATAAGAGTGACTGGGGTTGTGAGCGAGGAAGTGAAGTAACGTGATGACATGCTTTTACCTCCCCTTGATTCACACTGAGTGGGAGACTATAGGCATTAATGATAATTTTCTTCCAGATGCAGGGAACCCCGGTGTCCTTTGTTCTGGCTTAAAACTTTCAGCTTGGCTCAGAATCTTAGCTGAACTTCTAGGCTGTGGCTGGAAACAGAAAGTTTCTTCTGTCTGTTAGTTTTTAGACAGGGTAAGTTTCCACTCACCGTCTTGCACAGTTCTGTGTGTTCAAGGGCCAAAGTTTTGACAATCTGTGAGAAATTAGAAAAGGAAGGAAAGATCTTCTGCCAAACGTTTTGTTACGTTTGATCCTTTGGAGTGACTAAATAAATATCCAATGAAGACACAACAAGGACTAGGCTTCCAAGAGTAGATATTTGCTATGGTCTTCCCTGAAATGGTATGGAAACATTTCTTCCTTGGGGCTTATGGTCAACTGATTTTAAGTGTGTGATTCGCAAAGATTGAAGTCTCTTGAAAGGGGTATTTGTTTCCTTGATTTTGTTTTTAAGTATTTTTATTCACAAACACACAACAGAGAGAAAGAGAGAGAGAGAGAGAGAGAGAGAGAGAGAGAAAGGGGAGAGAGAGAGAGAAAGGGGAGAGAGAAAGAGAGAGAGGGAAAAAGTATGGGTACACCAGGGCCTCTTGCTGCTGCAAACAAACTCCAGATGCGTGTGCCACTTCAAGCATTTGGCTTTATGTGGGTACTGGGGATTTGAACCTGAGCTGGCAGGCTTTGCAAACTAGTGCCTTTAACAACTACTGAGCCATCTCTACAGACCTCTGAATTTTTTTTACTGAAATTTTCTTTTTTTTTTTTTTTTTTGGTATTAGCACAAGAGAATCTGTGACTACACTAAATGTGCAAGCCTATGGCACATAAATTCATCCTATCCGAATTAAAAATGCAACCATCGGTAACCTCCCCTAGAGACCAGAAGCTTCTCCGGCCTCAGTTCACCTGTTAAAATTTGTACTTCAGTAGCTTGGAATGTCTCCTTGTTTAGAGATCGGGTCTTTACAGAGGTAATAAAGTTAAAACGAGGCCATTAGAATTGGTCCTAGTCCAACATTCCTATCTTTATGAATAGGAAAACTGTGGAAACAATCACACTGAGAAAGCTGCATGTTAAATATTAAGGCAGGGCTGGAGAGATGGCTTAGCCGTTAAGGTGCTTGCCTGTGAAACCTAAGGACCCATTTTCGACTCTTCAGATCCCACATGAGCCAGACGCACAAATGCGAGGCAAGCGCAAGGTTGCACATGCCCACTAGATGGTGCAAGCGTCTGGAGTCCGATTTCAGTGGCTGAGGCCCCGACGTGCCAATTCTTTCTCACGCAAGTGCTCTCTAAAATAAACTAAAAAATATTAGGAAGAAATACTAAGGCAGACAAATTGGGGTCTACAAACCAAGGGACACTAGGGATTGCTGAAAAGTAACACCATAGGGAAGAATCATAGGACAGATTCTCCCTCCCTCCTCAGAAGGAGCCAACCTTGGAGACACCTTGATTATGAACTTCTGATTTCCAGAGTGAGAGAATACATTCTGTTGTGTAAGCTCTGCAGTGATGGCACTTTGCCAAGGAGGCCCTAGACAACTAATCCATCAGGGGAGAAAGCTAGATATGGAGATTTTATTTAAAGGGGCCAGTGCTATGACTCTGCAGCCAGCCAACGAGTGCCATCCTCAGAACTTAGTAAACAAATGAGGCTGGGGAGCTTAATAATCATCCATCACATTGATCCAAATGATGATCTTATTCAGCCATGTCTGACGTTACATTCTGCCTGATTATCACAGGTCTGAGATGCAGAAAGAAAGCTAGCTAAAATCAGCTTGAATCTTTCAATTCGCCCATCAAGAAATGTGTGCTTCGATTTGCCAGTGATACTTAGGCTGTCTGAAAAAAACGAAACAAAACAAAACACCAAATTCCTTACTTATTGTCGCTCTCATTTTTCTAGGTCACACTAGATCATAGAAGGAGCCTGACAGACTCACACTTATGAAATGGAAACTAACCACCGTTGTGAAGTTTATTATGCTGCCAAAAGCACGGCAGAAAAGGCGGAACAAGACTCTGGGTCCCATGGAAAGTCATCAGCGATCCTCTGCTGGGAGAGTTAAAAGTGTGGGAGAGGATTTTTACACGTAGCAGCTTCTCAGGCCAGGACCTGAAATGCATGTGAACCAATGTTAGAGATCTGGCTGGTGGGGCTGGGAAGATGGCTCAGTGGTTAAGGCACTTGCCTGCAAAGCTTAACGACCCAAGGTTCGATTCCCCAGTACCCATGTAAAGCCAGATGCACAAAGTGGTGCATGCATCTGGAGTTCATTTTCAGGGGCTGGAGGCCCTGGCACGCCCATTCTCTCTGTCACTCCCCTCTGAAAATGAATAAATACATAAAAATATTTTAAAAAGCTGAGTGTTATAGCTCATGCCTTTAATCCCAGCACTCGGGAGGCAGATGTAGGAGGGTCACTATGAGTTTGAGGACATCCTGAGACTTCATAGTGAAATCCAGGTCAGCCGGGGCTAGAGCAAGACCCTACCTCAAAAACAAAAACAAAACAAAACAGAAAGAAAAACAAACAAACAAGAAAAGGAAATCTGGCTAGTGCTTGCAAAAGCACCCAGCCAAGAAAACAACTGAAGTCATCTAATTTATTTATTTTCTTTGTTATTATTATTATTATTATTATTATTATTTTGGTCTTTTGAGGTAGGGTCTCACTCTAGCTCAGGCTGACCTGGAATTCACTGTGTAGCCTCAGGGTGGCCTCGAACTCATGGCGATCCTCCTACCACTGCCTCCCGAGTGCTGGGATTAAACGCGTGCACCACCACGCCCGGCTGTTATTTTTTTTTTTTTTAAGTTTTAGTTTCTTGAGATAGGGTCTTGCACTGTCATCTCTGGCTGGTCTGGTACTCACTATGTAGTCCAGGTAAAAGTTGACTCGTGGAAATTCTCCCTCCGCAATGTCAAAGTTCTGGGGTTATTGGCGTGAGCTGCCCTGCTTGGCTAAGTCAAGTACTTTGACAGATGGGGCTTAATTTGCTAGGTTCATAATATAGAGTTACACAAACACAGGGCGGTGGGGCCACTCAGGGATCAGGCTAGGGAGGTGGTGGTGTTTTCAGAGCCCGTGCTTCTGGAGGATAGAAGACGGCAGAAAAGGGGCTAAGGTCATGGGGGGGGGACCACTGGTGGAGACATTGCCCAGAGCAGAAAGGGAGACGTCACACCTTGGTTTCTGCCTTCCTCCCAACTCTGAATGTCTTTCTAGTACTCGCTGGCCAAGAGACGCGGAAACAATTTACCAGTGTTAGCTCTGTGAGCTTGATCAAGGGAGGGTGTATTAACTCCCTCTTAAGACTCTGCTTTCAGGAATAGTTTTTTTTATTTATGTACTTATTTACTTTAAAAAATATTTTATTTATTTGACAGAGAAAGAGGGAGAGAGAGAGAATGGGTGCACTAGGGCCTTCAGCCACTGCAAACGAACTCCAGATGCATGTGCCCCCTTGTGCATCTGGCTAACGTGGGTCCTGGGGAATTGAGCCGAGGTCCTTTGGCTTTGCAGGCAAATGCCTTAACTGCTAAGCAATCCCTCCAGCCCTACTTATTTACTTTTTTGGTGTTGGTCAGTGTGTTTATTTCTGGACCACTGAGCATGTCTTTATTAAGCACTTGTGCTCATTTCCAGAAAGTTCATTCTGTGAAAGTCATTCATCCAGAGTTTACTATGGGTGCTAACGTCTGTTTTTTTTTTCTTTTTTCTGTTTTCTTTTTTCCTTTTCATTGACAGCTTCCATATTGACAGACAGTAAGCCATGATAATTCCCTCCCCTCCCCCACTTTCTCCTTCACAAATCTACACTCCATCATATCCCCTCCCTCTCTCTATTAGTCTCTTTTATTTTGATGTCATCATCTTTTTCTCCTATTATGAGGGTCTCCTATTGTGATGGTATTGCTAGGCACTACAAGGTCATGGACAGCAAGGCCAATTTTTGCCTGGTCGATTACATTGTAAGCAGTCCTACCTTTCTTTTGGCTCTTACATTCTTTCCACCACCTCTTCCACAATGGACCCTGAGCCTTGGAGGATGTGATAGAGATGTTTCACTTCTTCTCAGCACTATGTTGCCTTTTCGGTTATCCCAGTGGTCACTGCCATCTGAAAAGAGAAGCTTCTCTAACCAAAAGTGAGAGTAGCATTAATATATGGGCATGAACATTAAGTAAAGTGCTTATAGGGCAGTTTGGTGAGCATAATATATGCATTTAGCCAGATAAGAGCAGACATTACACTCGTAATGCTCATGACCTCCCCCACCACAGGCTTTTGATTAGGTTTTCAGTACCAGGCATGTATTCCCTCCCATAGAACAGGTCTCCAGTACAATTAGAGAGAAGTTGGATTCTCACATAACAGACATGCCACTATTGCACATTTGGTCTGGTTGGCCAGACTTGAGGCTTGCAGGGTCTGTTGTTTTCACCTCTGATGGCTTCTGTCTCTCAGAAGCCTGCATGCAGTGCAGCTTTTTCCAGCTTTCTGTCAGCTGGTCTACAGGGAGGAGGTTTTTAGCTCAGCCCCAGTTTGATTTCTTAGTGACCTTGCAGACCAGGCATGTGGAGTGTTCAGCAATAGGGTCTCACCATCTATTCCTGGTGGGAAACCAAGAGCCTTGGCAATAGCCTGTAATATTTTGGGGACATCAGGGACCTCCCTGTCCAACAACTCACTGGAAGGTAAGAGATCATTTTTTAAATAATTTATTCATTTATGAAAGAGAGAGACAAAGCGAGAGAGAGTGAGAGAGAGAGAGAGAAAATGGGTGCACCAGGGCCTCCTGCCACTGCAAATGGACTCCAGATGCATGTACCACCATATGCATCTGGCTTATGTGGGTACTGGGGAATCGAACCTGGGTCCTCAGGCTTTGCAGGCAAATGCCTTAACCGCTAAGCCATCTCTCCAGCCCTCAGAGATCATTTCTATAGTTCTTAATTCCCTCTTGCTGCCGTTACAAATGACTACACATTTAGTGGCTTTCTATAATATAGATTGTTCCCATTAGGGTGCTGGTAGACCAGAAGTCTCAAATCAAGGAATCAACGGAGCTGCATTCCTTCTGGAGGCTTCTGGGAAAAATCTGTCTCCTTGCTTTTTTCATCCTGTAGACACTTTCTGTACTTCTTGGATAATGGGCCCTTCCATCTAGATGATGCGTTGTTCTAACCTCTAACTCTGTGGTCACATCTTTTGTCTTTCCTCTGACTTCTTTAACTCTCTCTCTTACAATTGCCCTTGTTCCACTCAGAAAATCCCCATCCTTAGACTCTTAAAAAATTTTTTATTATTCTCTCTCTCTCTCTCTCTTTTTTTTTTTTTTTTTTTTTTTGGTTTTTTGAGGTAGGGTCTCACTCTAGACCAGGCTGACCTGGAATTCACTATGTAGTCTCTGGGTGGCCTTGAACTCATGGCGATCCTCCTACTTCTGCCTCCTGAGTGCTGGGATTAAAGGTGTGTGCCACCACACCTGGCTTATTATTTTATTTTTGAGAGAGAGACAGAGAGAGAAGGAAAGAGGACGAGAGAGAGAGAGAGAGAAAGAGAGAGAAAATGGGTGCACCAGGGTCTTTCAGCCTAGAACGAACTCCAGACACATGCGCCCCCTTGTGCACATGTGTGACACTGCACACTTGTGTCACTGTACGTCTGGCTTACTTGGGACCTGGAGATTTGAACATGCATTCTCAGGTTTTGTAGGCAAGCGTCTTAACTGCTAAACTATCTCTCCAGAGCCTCCCACCCCATCTTTAGACTCTTAACCATATTTGTAAAGTTGCTTCTGCTAAGTAACTGATTTATAAGTGCCAGGGCTTGGGATGTGGGCTCTCTGGGTGGGATGAAGAACAACGTCATTATACTAGCACAGGAAGGACGGCACAGAAAGAGAAACATATAAATAAGAAATAAAGGCATCTCGCAAATTCTGGAGGGCCATTTTGCTTCTCTCCGGAAGTTCTTTGCACATAGTAGCATCCCGTCTCAGCTAGCCAGTTCTTTATGTAAAAATTTATTAAATCAGTTTTTTGGGGGTGGAGGCTAAGCCTGCTTGCTTATTTATCAAGCAGTACACTGAAGGTTCCACAAAACATTCATTTTCCAAGCAGACCTTGTTGGAAACTGCTATTTAATGGAATTATTTCTCAATCAGGCAGTTGCTGAGACGGGAGGAGAGGAAGTGTCTCTGGATATTGATGGGCCAAATGTCTAGTTGACGGATGGTTGTGAGCTGAGCTTACGCCCCGTGTGTGGGAACTGCGAAGGAAGCCTAGAGAAGGGCTTTGGTGTTTCGGAATGCCTCCACTTTCTGTTTTGTAGCTTCTGTGGGAAACATACCAGCAGAGTCTCCGCGTCTTTGAACTCTTCCCTTGGGATGGCTGGAGAGAGCATGCCCCACCCAGGAACTCCCATTCGCTCCATGTTGGCCACACACAGGCAGGAGTTGTTTTTGGAGAAGTTGAAGACCCAGTTCTAGACAATTGGAAAATATGAATATATTTTCCATGGAAAATAAACCTCAAGCCTTAGTAACACAAAGCTCATAAATAACTTTTGCTCTGTCCTCCTAGTCTTTCATTTTGAATTTCCTAAGCACTGGACTGCCTTTTTTCTTCATACCTTGGTTGTCTAATCAAAGAGTCTGATTTTTGGTGAAAAATACCATTCCCACCGCCCCCCAATCCTTCATTGTGAGGTAACCCTTGGGAAGGCCCATGGGACAATGGTGTCATAGTGCAGTATATCTTCCAAAGCAGTCTGACCCTGGTTAACCCTATCATGATTTTTTTTTTTTTTAAGAGAGAGCAAGCAAGAGAGAGAGGATTCGTGCACCAGGGCCTCAGCCACTGCAATGGAACTCCAGACACTTGTGCCACCTAGTGGGCATGTGCGACCTTGTGCTTGCCCCACCTTTGTGTGCCTGGCTAACTTGGGATCTGGAGAGTTGAACATGGGTCCTTAGGCTTCACAAGCAAGCGCCTTAGCCACTAATCCATCTCTCCAGTCCCTTATCATGAAATTTAACAATAACTATGAGACAAACTCAAGTACAAGTCATATCTACCCGAGGATATTCTCATTCACTTATTGACTAGGCTCACCTGTTTTCATCTTTGTACGTCACAGTGATGCAGACTAAACTGTGCTCCAGTCAAGCATTTTGAGTTCATGCAGGAATCCAAGTGCTCTGACGGGTGTAGGCTCCTGTATTTCAGGGGTACGGTGAGCACCCTCCCAGCAAGTCCTGTGATCACGCCGTGTTTCTTACCCTGAGCAGCCTGGCGGAGGCACTGGACTAAGTCAAGGCTGCATTCACATCTTGGTCTTTGAAAATAGAAGTTTCAGAAGGGTTGTTGAGAGGGTTTGGTTGCGCTTTACGAAACAAATTTCTGTAACTGTTGCTGTCAGTACACAATCTCCTAGATTGACTAAGGCTATCTTGATGTAACTCAGATTGTAAAGGAGCTAGAAGCACAGTTTGGTATTTGCGGATCCCCCTTCAAGGTACACAAACATCATGGTAGAGAATGAAGCTTTTATAAAGCTAGTCATGGTTCTTCCTGTATCCTAGGAAGACAGCAGAACCTGGTGGCGAGGACAAGGGACATTTGGTTTAGTTTAAAGGAGAAAGAGCATGAGAGAGTTTGACTTTTTTTTTTTTTTTGGCTGTGGGTGAGGCAGTAGGGCAGGCAAAATCTGACAATGACATATAGTGTCTGGAAACAACATTTTTCTTTTTTCAAATTATTAAGAGAAAGAGAATGGGTGCATCAGTGCCACCAGCCTCTGCAAATGAACTCCAGATTCATGTGCCAGTTTGTGCATCTGGCTTATGTGGGTACTGGGGAATCGACCTTGGATCCTTTGGCTTTATAGGCAAGTGCCTTAACCACTAAGCCATCTCTTCAGCCTGAGACAACACTTTTCTAGTGAACCTTTCAAGGATCAAATGTGTGTTCTTTGATTACCAAGAGGCATAAGTAAGTAACTAAAGAGCTACGTAGGGTCTGGCTTAATACTTTCTTTTTTTAAAAAAAATTGTTTATTTATTTATGAGAGAGAGAGAGAGAGAGAGAGAGAGAATGGGTGCACCAGGGCCTCCAGCCACTGCAAATGAACTCCAGACACGTGCACCACCTTGTGCATCTGGCTTACGTGGGTCCTGAGGAATTAAGCTTCGAACCGGGGTCCTTAGGCTTCACAGGCGTCGCTTAACGGCTAAGCCATCTCTCCAGCCCCCGGCTTAATATTTTCAAGCAAAATGGACCAAAAGTGGCACCATTCTGCTAATGGCTAAAATAAAATTGCTCTAAGTCTTTGATCTGAGGGTACTTACTGTGCCCACTTTACCAACTGACCCCTAAATTTAATTGAAAGATTCACTCTAGTCTGAGTGGAATGGTTAGTGGTCCTCCTCCTCTATCTGAAAGCAAGTTGGCTGTTTTGAGGCAACTGCGTTGCCATGACAACTAGATTGTAGATGTTTTCACCTGGTTCCTAAGGGAGAGCCAGTATATGGTAGAGGTGGTTGATGGTGATGTGTGCAAGGGAAGGTAAGTAAGGGTGTTACAGGAATAAATCAGAGTCTATGCATTCCTTACTTTTATACTCAGGCTGTAGAAAAGTCATTTGCAGCAACCCAATTTTCTCCCCAAAATAAGTCTTCTTGGAACTTTTAGCTTTTGTTCGCTACAGTAAACTCCGAGTCTGTATTTCCCCTGTCTCGATGACTTGCTTTTGATATGAATAATATGCTGTAATATTCTCAGGACTGAATGGAGGCTCAGAGAGAGGTTGCTCTCATGACAACAATAGCAAACAATTACCTTAGTGTGTTCGAATAGGCCTCTCATTGTGGTTTTAGTTTGCATTTGTCCAATGGCTGAACCATCTTTTCCTGTAGTATAATCATTTGGAGAAATGTCTATTCAGTCCTCTGCCCACTTTAAAACTCAGTTGTTTGCCTGTTTGTTGTTGGGTTATAGGAGTTTATAATATATTCTGGATATAATTTTCAAACATTTTTTCCATGTGTAAGATGCCTTCAGATAATGTCCTTTGATGCATAGAAGTTTTAAATTTTGACAAAATTCAATTTGCATGTCTTTTTATTTTAGTACTCATGCTTCTGGTATCCACTGCCAAGTGTGAGTTCATGAAGATTTACCTCTATACTTTTTAAATGAATTTTATGTTCTTTGCTCTTATATTTAGGGCATTGATCCAATTTGAGTTAATTTTTGGTATAGCATGAAGTAAGGACAATGCAATTTTTTTTTTTTTTTGCATACCAGAAATCACAGAAAAGGAACATGAAGGGGACTTCAATTAGAATCTGGGATAAGAAATTCTTTGTCCTTCCTTTTCTCTGAGTTTAGAATGAGCAGTGGGCAGAAGTAGACTTTCCCTAGGGTATAATCAGGGACTTGTCTCCAAACCACAAGGAAACATCAGATTGAGCAAGACTTCCAGCATGAGCATTAGATCTCGATAGAGGAGAAAAGTAGACTGAAGCAATCAGTGTTAAGATTTCTGTAAGGCAGGAAGAAGGAATAAGAATGGAGCTTTGACATTTTTGAGAGCTGTGGAGCCTTTGGGAAGTGTGACCTTGCTGGAGGAGGTGTGCCATGGGGCCAGACCTTGATGCTTATTACTCTAGTCCACTGAATGTTCAGAGTAAATTCACTCTTGCAAAAACTTCCTAATCCCTCAGCAAAACCATCTTCCTGTTTCTTCCTCCGGTGAGTGGTTTTAGCACCTCTGTGCTGGCTCTTCCCTAGTCAGCCTCTCTGGGCCTACCAACCAATCTTCCATTTTTCTTTTCTTCCCCGTGTGAGGGGCTTGTGTGTGTGTGTGTGTGTGTGTGTGTCTCCTAACTGGGAAGGGAGAGAACATCTGGTTTGAGAGCTTCCCAAAGGATTACTAAAGTGTAATATTTTCATCTTCAACAATTCGTCCCTGACATTGTGTTCTCCTTGAGTTACGCTCAAAACCAGACAAAAATCTCCCATGATTTTTTTCTCTTTATTACAAATATTACTGGCAAAGATTTCTATCCACTGTCACTGATTTCTTACCCCCCTTCTTCATATAATCCACTTTAGCTCATTTTTAAAGTCACATATTCAATTTAAAAAATTTTCCCTGACATCAACGATCACCCATTGGACAAATTCAATGTCCAGTTCTCTGATCTCGAAGGGTTTCTCAGTGGTATTGTTCAAGGAGACCCCTCCCTTCTTTCACCTCTTCTTTTCATGGTCTCCAGGTTATGTCACTACCGTTTTTGTTCTGCCTCTCTGCTCTCTTATTCCTTTCTTTTTAAACACTGTTTTATATCTTCCTTGTTTATATACCTTAGAACGACCTTCTCCACATTTCTTCTGTTCCACCTGACATTACTTTTAACCAGGGAGCTCATTTGTAATAAAAGAGGAGAGGTAAATATGAAGGTGGATTAAATAAAATATTAGAAAAAGGGACAAGGAGAAGTTGATCAACATTTACAATTATGTAAGTTAAAGAAAGAAAAATGGAGCTATTGTAGATCTTTTTCTTATCTGGTTGTGAAGTTAGTCTGCAATTGTCTTCATTTCTCTCTCTCTCTCTCTCTCTTTTATCCTCAGGTTATCTTTCACCTGGTGAGGTGACCAGACTGTCTGTTGAAAGGTCTGAACTCTCTTAATTGTTCTGGGCTTCTTCCGAACCTGTGTCTTTAGGGGTTCTAAATTATATTGGGATTGCTTTTCACATAGGCATGTATATAGTAGAACCTATTCCAGAAAATTCCCGTAGGTTACAGGAAAAACCATTCTGCCCCTTTGTTCAGCAGGGACCTCAATTTCCTTTGATAGTCAAAGAGTCATTTAAATCAGGACAATAATACTTTCTTTTTTGCTTGGTAGGTCTCACTCTAGCCCAAGGTAGCCTGGAATTCACTATGTAGTCTCAGTCTGGCCTTGACCTCATGGTGATTCTCTTACCCCTGCCTCCCAAGCGCTGGGATTAAAGGCCACCATGCCCAGCTTAGAGAACAGAAATTTCTTGTGATGATCACCTCAGAGGTATGAGAAGCCTTAAATGACCAGGTGGTCAGAAGTAATTTTCCATCCAATAGGACACTTTGCCTGCTCCTTGTGGGTGGGGCTGCTTGTTTTGTGGGAGTTAATCCCACTTTCCTATCAGCTCCAATAACATACGGAGATAATGGACTGTTCATGAGTGGTACTAGGTTGTATTAATGAGATGAGTCCATCTTGCTTCTATTGTTGGATCCTGGACATATTCTGTGTCCAGCCGCAATGTTGTAACTAGCGATGGGACATTTTGTACTGCCTCTTCTCTAGGAACATATCAAACATCTCGTAGGCTAGCACCCCACTCTTGCAAGATGCTTTCCCCCCATCTGGTGTTAGCCTTGTGTTTTCAGAAGGCTATTCCATCAGTCTAAACCACCAGCCTCTTACAGGGGATGGAGGAAGATGGCAGAGCAAGGTCAGTGGATGCTGATGTCACAAGCCTGTTTCCTCTCTTCCACGTTCCAAGTCATCACGTGGGAGGACCCCAAGTGAGCCAGTGTCCCATATCAAAGAAGCTTGCGTGAGGCGCGTGGATTTCCAGCCCCTGTGACGTAGCACAGGGCAGAAGGAAGTGGGGACCAGTGCTGATGACAGTTGACAATATTAGTATACACAGCTCTGTCATATAGTGTAGATCTTTGTGCCGATGTCACTTCTGTAAAAAGAACTTCCCTGGCCACACACTGAAAACCACACTGTTCTTCCTTTATATCTGTTTTAGTCAGTTCATTTTATTGAACACATCTTAAATGACTATCTTCTTAATAAAACATTTATTTAATTAATTAATTTATTTATTTGCAAGCAGAGAGAGAGAGAGAGAGAGAGAGAGAGAGAGAGAGAGAGAGATAGACACAGAGAGAATGGGCATGCCAGGGTCTCTAGCCACTGTAAATGAATTCCAGATGCATGTGCCCCCTTGTGCATCTGGCTTATATGGGTACTGGGGTATCGAACCTGGGTCTTTTGGCTTCACAGACAAATGCCTTAACCGCTGAGTCATCTCTCCAGCCCCTTACATGACTATCTTAAATGATGCTTATTTGTATGCTTACCTTGTTTGTATGCCAGCTTCTTTTTCTGGTTTTTAGAGGTAGGGTCTCACTCTAGCTCAGGTTGACCTGTAATTCACTATGTAGTCTCAGGCTGGCCTCAAACTCATGGTGATCCTCCTACCTCTGTCTCCTGAATGCTGGGATTAAAGGTATGTGCCACCATGCCTGGCTGAGTTTCTTTTTTAAAAAATCATTTTAAAAATTAAAAAAATTACTTATTTATTTGCGAGAGAGAAGGAGGCAGAGAGAGAGAGAGAGAGAGAGAGAGAGAGAGAGAGAGAGAGAGAGAATGGGTGTACAAGGGCCTTCAGCCACTGCAAAGGAACTCCAGATGCATACAGCCCCTTGTGCATCTGGCTTACATGGGTCCTGGAGAATTGAACTGGGATCCTTTGGCTTTGCAGGCAAACGCCTTCACTGCTAAGCCATCTCTCCAGCCCCATTTTTTAAATTTTATTTTGCTTATTTATTTGAGAGAGAGAGGAGGAGCGAGAGAGAGAGAATAGGTGCACCAGGGCCTCTAGCCACTGCAAACAAACTTCAGAAGCCTGCTTCACCTTGTGCATCTGGATTATGTGAGTACTGGGGAATCAAACCTGGATCCTTAGGCTTTACAGGTAAGCGCCTTAATCACTAAGCCATCTCTCCAGACCTCATTGCCATTTTCCACCACTACCATGCTGGTTCCGGCCCATGGCCCTACATCAAAACTGGGAATATAAGAAATATTCAGATATGTGTTGAGTGAACAGAAGAGACAGCGAGGATCAGAGAAACCATGAATACCAGCCATTAAACAAAGTCAGCATCATGATGCATCTAAAATTTGATTCCAGATGATTCTACCCTGGGAGACCAAGGGAACTTCAGAAGGGATTTAGTATTAAGTAGTTTTGTCTTCTTCCTCTTCTTTTCTCTTTCCCTGATGTGTAAATATAGTATGTATGTGTAAGATAGGATGGAGGTAGTCATTAACACTGGAGATTGATAGAGAAACATTTAAAAATCTTATATTAACATGTAATATTAGATGGGCTGGAGAGATGGCTTAGTGGTGAAGGCATTTGCCTATGAAGCCTAAGGACTCAGGTTCAATTCCCCAGTATCCATGTAAAGCCAGATGCACATGGTGGCACATGCATCTGGAGTTCATTTACAGTGGCTAGAGGTCCTGACACACCCATTCTCTCTCTCCCCCCCCTCATAACTGAAAGTAAAATATTTAAAAAATAATATTAGAGATAAAAATATTAGAGATTTCTTAGCTAAAATGAGCAGATAAAGCACATCCATCAGTCCCCCACTCTCTTTCAGAAGTCAAATACAACTATAGGGAAAAGGTTCATTAAACCTGTGCTCTCACAAGGTGAAGGGTCTTGGAGAAGAGACAATAGCAACCGTGTTTTGGGAGCTGGGGAGCGGAAGGAGGGGAATTACTGACCCAGCAAACCGTAGAGCTGAATTGCAGAATCTTAGCAGAAGAGTGAAGAAGACAATGAACATCGCGAGACCTTTATGTCTCAGAAATCGGCAGCAGGAGGTCCCCATGGGGATGGGACATGAATATAGAACCAAGTCCAGCCCGGTGGGCTGAACCCCGTGGATAAATAAGTAGTAGGTTCCCACAGGTCAGTGAGAAAATGGTATTCCACTCAGAACTGGGAAAATGCTAGGAGCAGCTAGTCAGGTTACAGAAATACAAATGCTCTATGAACAAACGAGACGATGCCCACATTTCGCTGGCAATCAGAGATCAAAATTAAGATCCTCAGACACATTTTTTTTGCATATTATTGTAAGGAATACAGTTTAATAATATATTATTTCAGTATGGGTTAGGGAAGGGACTTAAGAAATGCACAGGTGCATCACCAGGTGGAGTATACCTGACATTTTTTTTTTTTTTTAAGAGAGAGCTGTGAATTGGTGTGCACCAGGGCCTCAACCACTGAAATGGAACTCCAGACACTTGCGCCACCTAGTGGGAACGTATGACCTTGCGCTTGCCTCACCTTTGTGTGTCTGGTTTACATGGGACCTGGAGAGTCGAACATGGGTCCTTAGGCATTGCAGGCAAGTGCCTTAACTGCTAAGCCATCTCTTCAGCCCCACCTGAAACTTTTAGATCTTTTGACCAATCAGATCTCCTGAGTTTCTGTCCTCTCTGATGGGCAAAGAAGAGTCTTTGCGTCTGTGATCATGACGGCATTGTTCATAATGGTGAAACAATATACGAAAAAGACCCGACCCATGAAGGGACTAATTAACTAACCAGAGGAAGTTCTTACCCTGAAAGACTGTCTGTAGCAGCTTCTTATTGGTGGGACAAATCACTTCATTAGAAACAGCTTATGGGAGGAAAGGTTTATTTCAAGTTCACGGTTGGCTTTGGGGTTTGTGATAACATGTCACATCATAGCAGGGAGCTGGCGGTACCAAGCCATTCATCCCATGGGAAATGAAAGAGAAGAGGAAGAAGAAACTAGAGTTCCAAAATCCCTCTCAGTGACATGCCTCCAGTGACCTGAAAACACAGAAGAATCCCCCCCCCCCAACCTCTTAAAGTTTCAACCTCCTTCCTATAGCACAGAGGTATAGGCAAGTCTCTAGCACACGGGCCTTTGGGAGGCATCTAGCATCCGAACTACAGCAGTCAAGAATGTTTTCACTTTTCAGGCCGGGCGTGGTGGTGCACGCCTTTAATCCCAGCACTCGGGAGGCAGAGGTAGGAGGATCGCCATGAACTTGAGGCCACCCTGAGATGACATAGTGAATTCCAGGTCAGCCTGGGCTACAGTGAAACCCTACCTTGGAAAACAAAACAAAACAAAGATGTTTTCACTTTTCAAAAGACGTGGCACTATCTTCCAGGGTTCCTGCGATCCCTGGATGACGTCGTGTATAAGTGTTAGCACAGTCTTGGTGGCCCTGACCTTGAAGCTTCCCCTGTCTCTGCCCATGGCATAATTCCAGCTCTTCATTCTCTCCCCGGTCCCTGCTCCAGCAGCTTCAGCACTGATCTCTGTCTTTCCTCACTTTTTGAACTGCCTGCCACTTCCAGTGCCACCTTGGTGCATTTCAAATGATTTTGGTGAACTTGTTCATCAGGAAATGCTTTGTCGTTCACATCTCCAAACAACGCAGACTTGAGAACATTTCACCTAGAAGCCAGAAAGACGTCATCCAATGTAGAGGCTGGTTGTTAAGTACGTGTAGTTCCAAAATCACTACTGGCAAAAGCATCAACAGTGGTGCAGGATGAGGAAGCTTCCACTGAAGGGAGAAGGTTAGGCTGACGAGGAAGAACTGCGTAACTCCACAATGTCACCTACATACCATGTGCGGAGTATTGCAGTATTAACATCTCACGGACACATTCAAATATCCCAGAGGGAAATAGGTATTTCTTTGTGTGTTTGTGTATGCATAGTGGTGGTGGTGGTGGTGACGTGTGCGTGCGTGTGTGTGTGTGTGTGTGTGGTGCATGCATACATATGTGCAGATGTATTTGTATGTATTTGTGTGGAAGCCAGAGGAGACAATCGCTCTCCCTCTCTATTGCTCATCTGCACATTTCCTTGAGACAGACTCTGTCTCTCAATGGAGGAGATGCAGTTTTTCATGAGCCCCAGTGACTCTCTGATCTCTGCTCCCTACAGGACGGGGCTTAGAGAGATGTGTGGCCATGTCCAGCTGTCTAGGGGGATCCTGGGACTTGAACTCAGGCAGTCCCAGGTTCTATCAAGCCCTCATACTTATGACGAGTGCTCTACCTATTGAGCCATGTCCCCAGCTCAAATACGTATCTCTATATGACAGGGATCACCATCTGCTGTCACAAACGCCTTTTCTGCTTGCTCCTAAGGCACACACTCTCTTATCTCCTCTCACTTCCTTGTGAAGGCAACGTGGGGATGTCACTGAGTCTGGATGATGAACTGTGATTTGGAAGTGAGTTTATGGTGACTTCAAAGTGTCACATTGCTTCTCTCTTCCTTCCTTTTCCTTTGTGTCTGGAATCAGAAACAATGGGTACCATTTAAAGAACCATCTTAAGCCTGGCAGACTAACCAGGAAAAGGGAAGGGAGGACTGCCTACCTCACATGTTTTGTTTCATTTTTCTTTCTTTCTTTTTTTATTTTAGAGATTGAGATAGATAGATAGATAGATAGATAGATAGATAGATAGATAGATAGAGAGAATTGGCACAACAGAGGCCCAGCCATTGCAATCGAACTCCAGACGCTTGCACCACCTAGTGGGCATGTGTGACCTTACACTTGCCTTACCTTTGTGCGTCTGGCTTACATGGGATCTGGAGAGTTGAACATGGGTCCTTAGTCGTCACAGGCAAGTTCCTTAACTGCTAAGCCATCTCTCCAGCCCTCTTTCTTGAGATAAGGTTTTGTCACACAGTGCAGGCTGGCCTCAAACTCTTGATCTTTCTGCTTTTGCCTCCTGTGTGCTGGAATTATGTTTGGTTTCTATTATATGATTTTAAAAATATTTTTCATTTATTCATTTGAGAGAGAGAGAGAGAGAGAAGGAGAGAGAGAGAGAGAGAGAGACAAACACAGAGAGGACAGGGGGAAGATGGATACACCAGGGTCTCTATCCACTGCAAATGAACTCCAGACACATATGCCATCTTGTGCACATCTGGCTTACATGGGTCCTGGGAAATGGAACCTGGGTCTTAGGCTTTACAGGCAAGTGCCTTAACCTTTAAGCCATTTCTCTAGCCCTCTATCATGTGTTTTTATCCCTGTTGTTATTATCATTTCATTAAAAAAAAATTGAGCCAACCTGGTTCTAACTGATATGTCTGGGCTCTGAGTTTTTCAAAACAGGCCATAAGAGCCTAAAGATGTTTCCAGTTCTCTTGGATCCCAACCATTTGCAGAGGTGGAATTGACACTCATTTCTGAATTTCATGACATTACCTTTGGCCAGTGATCTATGCCTCCACACTATTCTCTCTCATTCTTCTCTTTCCCCAAAATTGAGGTTCATGGCTAAGCATTCAAAACATGATCCTTATTGACATTTGGATGTCACGTAATTTGAAGGATTCCTTAATATATTTCCATTTTTTAAAAAAATATTATTTATTTATTTATTTGAGACAGAGAGAGAGAGAGAATAGGCACGTCAGGGCCTCCAGCCACTGCAAACAAACACCAGATGCATGCGCCCCCCTTGTGCATCCTGGAGAATCGAACCAGGATCCTTTGGCTTTGCAGGCAAACGCCTTAACTGCTAAGCCATCTTTCCAGCCCACTTTAATATATTTCCAAAGCTACTGCTCAATTACGGATATGGCATGTCAAAAATAATAGCACCCTGGGCTGGAGAGATAGCTTAGCGGTTTAGGCACTTGCCTGCCAAAATAATAGCACCCCGCTGTAAGAGTCCGATAAATGACTCGGGGTTTTGAAAGGATGCTTCATCCTCAGGTGTTGCTACCCTTAAGGCCAGAAGAAAAGACGCAAAGCACAAAAGAGCCCTTCAAGGGCCATCTTAGTGACCGTGAAGTGTTACTAGTACACGCTCCGCTTTTGTTCCCTCCACTGTCCATCCTCCCTGGCGTCTGGTGGAGACGGTAATTTAATTATTGCCGGAAGCCCATCCGCACCGTCAAATGTAGTTCAGCAGTAACTCTGAGGGAGGAGGCTGTTACAACACAGAGCGGTGAACAGTCAGCCTTTTTTTTAAAAATAATTTTTTTGTTTATTTTCATTTATTTATTTGAGAGTGACAGACAGAGAGAGAAAGAGGCAGTCAGATAGAGAGAGGGAGAGAGAGAGAGAGAGAGAGAGAGAGAGAGAGAGAGAATGGGTGTGCTAGGGCCTCCAGCCACTGCAAAGGAACTCCAGACATGTGTGCCCCTTGTGCATCTGGCTAACGTGGGTCCTGAGGAATCGAGCCTCGAACCGGGGTCCTCAGGCTTCACAGGCAAGCGCTTAACCGCTAAGCCATCTCTCCAGCCCAAGTTAGCCTTTTTAAGGCTAGGGAAGGTCTGATATTATAATATCAATTCCTCAGCTACAGCATCACCACGTTCACCTTAAAGTAAACCAGGACCCATGCAAAACAGTGACGTGTGTAGTGCACCACACAAAGGACCCACAGATGACCGTAAATCAAGTTAATGGCAATGCGTGACCACACGATTTGAATGCCAAAATATGCAAAACCATAACCAAAAACTCTCCAAATTCCTCCCAAACAATGGTGTGATAGACATTTGAGATGTAAAACTTCTGAGCTGATTTTTTTTTTTCCCCTTCTGCCGGTTCTAAGCAAGCGTCTGGGACACTCCAGCTTGGAAAACAATTACATAAAAACCATGAGAGCATTTTTCCGTATTTGTAAATCTGTTAAAAAAAAATCTCTGCATTTTGACAATTAGACACGGCTATAAACACGATTTTGCTGTAAGTTTGGAGGTGAATGGCTGGAGATGTTTCCACACTAGTGATTCTGATGTGAGTTCCATGAGGAACTGGGAAGTCTGGGGGGGGGGGGGAGGCCTGCAGCTGTTAGACAGGGAGCAGACCTGAGCAGTCAGGGGCCCATGTTTAGCTGGGTCAAAAAGGCACAGGCTTTCTGAGGACTGCTGGCAACCAGACGTGGCTGCCAGGCCAGAGCATGCCCCAGTGGGGTTCATCTCTGAGCTGCTGGCTCACATGCGGACAGGTGGCCTCCTGTTCTAACCTGCCCTGGAAGAGACCCCTGATGAGCGCTTGGTGTGACAGACCAATTCCCCCAAGGGCTGTCACACGAGCATCAGCACATAATCTGGGGGCAGAAAGAACGCTTGTAACTCCGGGGTTCTCTCTTCGGTTTCCTCCTTTGTGAAAATGGAGGTTTGAATAATGGTTTCTACTTCATGGGTTTGTACGAATAAAAAAGGTGAGATGGGGAGGGGGTATGATGGAGAGTGGAGTTTCAAAGGGGCAAGTGGGGGGGGGCGGGAGGGAGGGTATCACCATGGGGTATTTTTTATAATCATGGAAGTTGTTAATAAAAAAATTAAAGAATTTAAAAAATAGGTGAGAAGAAGAGTACATTATAACCAGTACCACACGTGACTGATTAGCTATGATTGTGCAGATTGTATATGATATCTTGTGACTGACAGTGCAGGAATAATGTGCTTCAGATAGGGGTCCGAAAAGTATATAGATACATTCTTGTGTACTCCTGGGCCTCTGAGAGAGAGGACAATTATGCATTAATATTAGTAATTTATTTCACTCTTTTGTCTCAATACTGTGCCTTTTTCTTTTCAGATGCGAGAGAAATAGACCTTTTCTTATAAAGTAAAAACAATATTTATTTATTTGCAAGGAGAGAAAGAGAGAGAGAGAGATAGACACACAGAGAGAGTCAATGGGCATGCCAAGCCCTCTAGCTGCTGCAAACAAACTCCAAACACATGTGCCACTTTGTGCATCTGGCTTTATGCGGGTACTAGGGAACCTAACCTGTGTCCTTAGGCTTTGCAGGCAAGTGTGCCTTAACCACTGAGCCATTTCTCTAGCCCCAAGAGGTATATTTTGCTCCCCAAAGGAATTGTATGGGAAGAAATCATTTAATAAGGGAAACTTTTCAATACCTTGTTCACAGTAGTTAAAATCCAGTTTTTAAACACATGAAGTGAGATGCTGGCATATGGGTGCTATATTTACACACCCACCTGTGATCCCAGCTTACACGATCCTCCTCCTCTCATCCAGGAGGGATCAGAACTCTCCTGGAATGATGGTGTAAGTAGCTTGCTTGTCAAGGTTTAGGGACATGTCTCATCTTTATTGCCATGGAGACAGCTTATTTAAATAATTACCCTTACCATATTTACAATATTTATTATTATTATTGCTGCACTCACTTATCTAACTACTCAATATTAATAAAACTAGGATGGATTCAAGTTCATAGAATATTAGTGGTTCAAGAGCCCAAGGCAGCAGGATAGTGTGCGAAAGTCTAAGCAAGCTAGTGAGACTTGTCAAAAAGAAAAAAAGAAAAAAGAAAGAAAGAAAGAAAAATAAAATTGGTAGTAAGTTATTTTGAATAATCTTTCCCTATGTGTTACCATTAACTTAAAAAAATTTACTTAACAAAATAAGGTCAGAATACAGGAAGAGATCAAGGAATTCTTATGCCATTAAAGAGAAACATATGCTATGTCTCGAGTCTGAAAGCAGAGAGCAGAGGTCACCTATGAGAGAGAAAAATTAGACACTGGACAGAGCTACAAAGGCTTACAACTATTTGGCAAAAAGACTCATGAAATCTAAAAATTAGGAAGAAAGTACTGAAAAAAACAAATCAGTCAAATGTCCCCTTCCTTTTCATGCCACAAAACTTGCTTGGAAAATTTAAATGGTTGATTCAAAAACAATTGCTTTGTAATTGGCAAATCAAAACGGTATATATGGTATAGAAGATGGCATTTTGAAATAGGTTACGTTGAAGAACGACTAAGCCAAGCAGTCAACAAGTGCATTAATTCACATTCTTATCACTTGTGGCAGGACACGTAAAACCAACTTTCTCAGCAATTTTGAAGTATGCACACAACACGTTGCTAGTTACTCTATCAGCCTGTTGTACACTGTATCCGCTGAACTCGTTTTTCCTCCCTCACTGAAATCGCATAGCTTTGGACTGCTCTCTGACTCTTCCCATCCTGCAATCTGCTTCTTCTGGATTAGATAGTCATTATGCAAGTCGGAATAGAAGTATCTCAAAAAAACTGGAAATGGAACTCCTATCCAGCTGTATCAGATAGCTTCAGGTTCGCTGAGATGAACTTCCAGACCAGGCACAGTTATGGAGGAAGGGATTTATTGAAGCTCACAGATCCAGGGGAAGTTCCATAATGGCAGAAGAAGCTGGCCTGCCTTCACAGGACCAAGCAGAGAGAGAGAAGCACAAGCCTAAAGGTCAAAAGCCACAGCACACTTCAGGAACTCCAGCTAGGCACACTTTGCATATCTTTAGATTGAAATCTGAAACCCACCACCACACCTTAAGATCCACACAATGGCACTGACTCCAGCCAGGTGGCTGCAGATGCAAACTACAAACAACTGAATATATTGGGGGCCATCTATTCTATTCAAACCACCACACCAGCCCAGCTATTCCACTCCTGGACATACTCAGCAAGGAGTCTACACTCTACTACAGAGACACTTTTTTTTATCGCATCCATGTTTATTGCAGCTCTATTTATAATAGTTAAGAATTGGATTGAAGGGCTGGGAAAATGGCTAAGGAGTTGAAGGTGCTTGCTTGCAAAGCCTGCTGGCCCAGATTCGATTCCCCAGTACCCATGTAAAGCCAGACTCACAAAAGCAGTGCGTGCATCCAGAGTTCGTTTGCAGTGGCAAGAAGTCCTAATACATCCATTTTCCCCCTCTCTTGTTTCTTTCTGTGTATCTCTCAGTCTGCTTGTAAGAAAATCAAGAAAAAGGGGGCTGGAGAGATGGCTTAGCAGTTAAGGAGCTTGCCTGTGAAGGCTAAGGACCCATGTTTGACTCCTCAGATCCCACGTAAGCCAGGCGCACAAAGGTGATGCAAGTGCAAGGTCACACATGCCCACAAGGTGGCGCACTTGTCTGGAGTTCAATTGCAGTGGCTGGAGGCCCTGGTGCACCCATTCTCTCTCTCACTCTCTCGTAAAATGGAAAAGTGTCCAGCCTAGATGCCCATCCTCAGATGAATGGATGCAATAAATGTGGTATATATACATAGTGGTAAAGTGAACTTATGACATTTGCAGGAAAATGGATGGGCCTGGAAAGAATTATATTAAGAGAGGTGATCCAGGCTCAGAAAGACCACAACTGCATGTTCTCTCTGATATGTGGATGCTACCTTGTAATATCTATAAGGATGTATATGCAAGGGGGCAATGTGGGCATACCTTATAAAGGTAGAATGGTAACAAAAAGTGAATATAAAGAGATAAGCTGGGGGGGGGGCTGAAGGGATGTCTCAGTGGTTAAGGTGATTGCCTGTGAAGTCTAATGACCAGGGTTTGTTCCCCAGTATCCATGTAAAGCCAGATGCACAAAGTGATGCATGCATCTGGAGTTCATTTGCAGTGGCGGGAGGCCCTTTCGCACCCATACTCTCTCTCTCTCTCACTCACACTGTCTCTCTCTCTGTGTCTATCTCTCTTTGCTTGCAAATAAATAAAATATTGTTTTTTTTTTAATAAAAGAGATGAATTGAAGAGGGGCGGGGGAGGGGTAAAAGGATATACGTGACGTATTAAAAGAAGGGGAAGATGCTGTGGGGGAGGGAAAGAAAAGAAGAGAGAAGAAAAGAGGCAATGTGGACGGGAGCGGGGACAAGAATCAACTAAAACAAACTGCATTTGAAAATGCCAGAATGAACGACACCTAAATTTCTGTATACCAACTAGAATAAAATTAAAAAGAAAAAGAATAAAAATTGGAAAAGAAAAAGAGATGCGGATGAACTTGAAGTACGAATGATGGTAGGGGATCCCTTCTCACTGTGAAGGAGAGAGAATGGGTGTGCCAGGGCTTCTAGCCACTGCACACCAGCTTCAGATGCCTGTGCCACTTTGCGCATCTGGCTTTACATATGGATACTAGGGCACCGAGCCTGGATTGTCAGACTTTGCAGGCCAGCGCCTTCACCACTGAGCCATCTCTCCAGCCCCCTCTTTACCTTTTGCAGAACAAATCACCCCTTCAGGGGCTTCTGAACATCCATCCTGTGACCTGGGACAGGTGGACACAGCTACAAATTGCTCGTCTTTAACCAGATGCCACCTACTCACCTGTTCTTCCACTCTAGTCCTTTCCCACGATGCTTTTCTACCTGTCAATCACAAGTACATGGTGAAGGTTTGGACCCCTCATCCCAAGCCCTTGCACTTTTGCCAACTGAACACGATATTCATTTTTTTTTTTTTTTCGGTTTTTTCAAGGTAGGGTCTCACTCTAGCCCAGGCTGACCTGGAATTCACTATGGAGTCTCAGGGTGGCCTCGAACTCACGGGGATCCTCCTACCTCTGCCTCCCGTGTGCTGGGATTAAAGGCGTGCTCCACCACGCCCGGCTCATTTCTAAGCTGTGTTGCTGTTTGGATTTATGTTCATAGATGTTTCTTTTGCATGGGAAATTTTTTTTTAAAGACCTAAGAACTATGCAGTTTATATTTAGAAAGCAAATTCTTTTCAAACGTAGTCGCCTGTTATTAGCTCTTGTAATTATCTTAAGTTTAGTCTCATTATGCCCAGCATTTTGTCATAAGTTTGCCCTCTGGGAATTTGGAAAGCTTTATAATAAACTCCATTTTTAAAAATCACTCCAGTTTTGGGGTCTTAGAGTTCCTCAATTAGGAATAGACAAATGTCTCCAATTAGGAATAAAATAGAATTAAAATTTTTTTTTCCTCTTTTACAGAAAGCATTACAGAGGCTTTGTCTTTGAAAGTCTCAGAGCGAATGCCTGTTGTACCATGGGTATGGAAAAATGTATAACGGTTAAATCACACACACACACACACACACACACACACACACACACACACATATATTTGTGGAGAAAGACCAGCGTGGCATTAGGAGAAAAGATTTCCCCATACCATACTGTAAATAAACAAAATGATTTCATTTTGAAAATATGAGGTATGTGGAGTAAGGCTTTTGATCATAGCAACAATGGCTATTAGGATAATAAAGTTACAGTGGATGCACTCATATTGCTCTTGTTAGGTTCAAGTCGCTGTTCTCAGGGCTTCCTATTCTGATGTCATTCACTCCTTACGGGCTCTCCACGAGGAATGGACAATTGTCACCCACATATCACAGGTCGGGGCGATGGCCAGAGGTGAAGTAAGTTGCTGGAGAGGCAGAGCAAGTTTCACAGTGAGGAAAGTCTTAATCCTAATGAATGAACGGTGACGTTAAATGCGCATTAGAAATGCCTCACTATAACTATTTGTGAAATGATGTAAAACAGACATTTTCAACAGGAAACTTAGCTTGGATGTGTACATGGTGCTATGAGCAAACCTTTCTCCTGTAGTGAAGCCTTCCAAAGAAAACACATTTCACGCAAATAAATAGGAGAAATGCCATTTTTTTTCTAATTCTTCCAAAACCCACAATTTATAATGCTGAAATTTAGAGCAGTTAGTATATTAGTATTTATCTTTCTGTGTTTCACAGGTTTCAAGTGTAATGGAGTGCCTAGCACATAAACTGTATAAATTATTTTTCAAATACTGCAAGAGGCATTAGTTGCTAAGAAATTGATCTGCAAGTTTTATGTATAAATCTGTTTGTATCTGCTCCTTTAATATCTTTGTTTACCGAGAACTTAGTCTTAAGGTTTATAGAATTGCTTAGTCACTGTTAGAACATTCAACACTTTTTCTAAGCAAAATATAGAACTACTCAATATATCAATATGCTGTCATATATTCATGGTTTATGATTAGCCAAAATATATAAGAAAAAAGAATCATAGAGTCATAAGTACATTGAAAATGGTTCAGTGCGGCTGGAGAGATGGCTCTACAGTTAAAGGCACTTGCTTGCAAAGCCTGACAACCTGGGTTCAATTCCCCAGTACCTGCATAAAGCCAGATGCACAAAGTAGTGTATGTGTCTGGAGTCTGTTTGCAGCAGCAGGAGGCCCTGGCATGCCCATTTGCTCTCTCTCTTTCTCTTTCCCTCTCGCTCAATAAATAAATAAAGGAGTATTTTTAAAGAACAAAAAAATATGACTGACAATAGTGGGTAGATTAACAGTGAGCATTTTGAATTCTGTAAAGACAAATTTGTCGAGACTTTCACATTTTTATGATGAACATAGCTCTTATCAGTATTCATAGAGCCAACGACATGCACTGCCTCTTTTGAGTTCCTTAGGAAACAGGCTCTGAGATGAAGTGTTGGAAATTAAGAAGATGTCTGACTTGGAGGGATATCATGGTGGAGTACTCGGTCACCAAGGACGTCTTATTCAGTTTTCCTGAGAGCTTGGACGGTATTCCTGAGTTGTCCCAAATTCAGACTGGGGGCCCAGGAATTAATATTAACAAGTAGCTAGCCGTTTGCCATGGACTGCCCCCTGTGACGGATGTAATTGTGGGTGAGACAGCTCACTGTGGCTAGAAGGAGTTCCTAGTGAGGCCACAAAAGGAGCCAGTATTAGCAGAAGCTAAGCGACGAATGCCCCAGCCCTGGAGCTGGGTCTGGGTGGGGCATTGCAGTACCCACCCTATCACCCACTAGGAAAGCAAGCAACTGGGTGGCAATAAGAAAGCAGCAAGGAAAACTGGCAGAATGCCTATTGACAGAGAATGCCAATTATAATAGGCATGTTTTTTTCTATCAAATTGGCATCGATGCTAAAATACTCAGCCAGTATTTATATAATATACATATAATATATAGATATAAGTGAAAGTGCCACCATGTAGGAATACTTTTTTAAAAATAATTTATTTGGAAATAATTTCAAATTGCCCTCCTCCCTTAACACTTCTCCGTCCCCTCTCTGTTTACCTATGTAATTCATATCTACGTCATAGATTGCTCCCTATAAGCAGTTTTCTATTACACATTAAGCCAAGACCTTTTGAGCCAAACCTTGGAATCCAGGTGCAAATTTGAATCCTAGTTGCTTGGTTTTGACGTTTCACGGAATAAGATGTTTTTTTTTTTTCTTAATCATAAAGTAGAACTAATGATAATTCCTGTATTATTCTGATTTCTTTTGGCTTTTTTTTTTTTTTGAATCCGACAAGACTCAGTCCTTGGTAAGGTCTCTACAAATGTCAGCTGCGGTCACTGTTGGAGTTATTACTGGCTGCCCGAAGGTCTGGATGCTGCCTAGTGGTCACTGTGAACCCCGTAGAGCTTATCACAGCAGCTGGCCCAGGGAGTCCTCCGGGAACATTGAGTTCATTCGCTTCTCTGCTCAGCACGTTAAGCGACACAGGCCCATTGGCTCCGATGCCAGCTGGAGACAACGCAGAAGCAGGGGCCACGACAAATCAGAGTGCTACGCCCAGATCGCAGAGTCCCCAAAGACCACCAAGAGAGTCAGACACCTATGCAACAGCAAAGAGCTTTATTTGGGGCTTAAGCTCGGGCTCCAGACTTTACCAACTGCAGTGGGTCCGTCCAAGAGCCCCGAATGGTGCGTCTGGGAGAAGCTTTTATTAGGTTCAATCAAAGAAAAGGGGAATTTCCAACGTGGCAGTTACATGATTGGTTGACATTCAGCAAGAGCATGTATGTTGCAAGCTGATTGGTTACATAGTAGCCGAGGGACGTTAAGCAAACTTATCTATAGTCACAAGAGCCACAGGGATGTATAACATCTGCTTGGTCCTTTTTGATTGGCCCGTTACAGGGATTATTTTGGGGACTGAGCAGTTTGTGGTTGTTTTTCCCAGTAACTGTGAAGTGATGTGTCAGTAATTTGGGCCCTGCAGGGACACAGAAACCTAGGCCTATTAATATATTTAAAGCCTGTCATGGCGTTACTTTGGTTTGGGCTCTTCAGAGAGCAGCTCTTAGAAGATTGCAACTCTGTTACGGACAACGCTTCTGCCAAAATAGGTGACTCACTGGGCCCGACCAAATAAAAGGGTGTTTTCAAGTAACTCCCTTCTCTCTCTCTCTCTCTCTCTCTGTCTCTCGCTCTTTGAACCCCCTCGTGAATGTTTGCACTGGGGTATATGAGGTACCATACACTATTCTGGTTCAAAAACAATAAAAACTGGGCGAAACTCGGAAGAAGAGCAATTGTTTTGTGGGCAGTTTTTAGAGTCCCCTGGTGAAAGATCCCTCCAAGAGAAGCACTGATACCTCCAACGAGTGCCATCGCGGCCCATCTTCTGCGGTCGGCTGCTCTCCTCTACATTCTGTGGACTTGGGCACGTGAAAAATATGGATGTTGGTCACACTGAAGCGTCACGGCCGAGAGACCAACAAGGTGGAGGTAAGTGAATGGAATGTAGGAGGGAATGACTCTCGTTCAGTGGGGATGCTGTAAGGGATGAAGCTGGAGCTCAGGTATATTTGATGTGTGTTTTTTTATTTTTATTTTCATTTTTTTTTGCCTGGTAGATTAAGCCACAGGTGAGTTAGTAGTATAGCTTGCTAAATCCACAGGATGAGCTATGTACAAACCAGGGTAGCTGCTAGGATTTCTGAAGGTTTGAATCTGCCAGGAATCTCCACTCTACTTTTTTGAGCTTTGATCTCTTGCTCCTAGCTTCTGCTTACAGATTTGGAAGGTGTGTGTGTGGGGGGGGGGGGGGATGTGACTGTTGGTAAACCTGGGCTAGGCACTTGCAGCCAACACACAAAGATATTGTTCTCTTTGAGCAGTCATTAAAAAATAAATTCCTAGTCGGACGTGGTGGCGCACGCCTTTAATCCCAGCACTTGGGAGGCAGAAGTAGGAGGATCGCCGTGAGTTCGAGGCCACCCTGAGACTCCATAGTGAATTCAAGGTCAGCCTGGGCTAGAGGGAGACCCTACCTCGAAAAACCCCCCCCAAAAAAAATAAAAAATAATAATAACTTCCTTGGGGCTGGAGAGATGGCTTAGCAGTTAAGGCACTTGCTGTAAAGCCAAAGGATCTAGGTTTGATCCCCCAGGACCCATGTAAGCCAGATGCACAAGGAGGCACATGCGTCTGGAGTTCGTTTACAGCAGCTGGAAGCCCTGGCATGCCCATTCTCTCTCTCTCTCTTTGTTGCTGCTTCTCTCTCTCTCTCTCTCTCTCTCTTTCTCTCTCAAATAAATAAAAATAAAAATATTAAAAAATCATTGAGGCTGGAGAGATGGCTTAGCGGTTAAGGTACTTGCCTGTAAAGCCAAAGGACCTCAGTTCAATTACCCAGGACCCAGGTAAGCCAGATGCACAAGGAGACACATGCATCTGGAGTTCGTGTGGAGTGGCTATAAGCCTTGACATGCCCATTCTCTCTCTCTCTCTGCCTCTTTCCCTCTCTCAAATAAATAAATATAAGTAAAATATTTTTTAAAAATCCTTGGATATAAATAAATCATATGGAATCCTACTTTTTTGGACAATGGAACACTCAGGAGCCGTAGATTGTTGCTAGAAAATTTTCAGTGCCAGGGATGGGACACCTTCCAGTGAGTTGTTGGCCAGGGAGATCCCTGATGTCCCCAAAACATAATAGGCCATTGCCAAGGCCCTTGGTTTCCCACCAGGAATAGATGGTAAGACCCTGTTGCTGAAGACTCCACATATTTGGGTTGCAAGGACACTGAGAAATCCTGCTGGAACTGAGCTGATAACCTCCTCCATGTAGACCAGCTGACAGAAAGCTGGAAGAAGCCATTCTGCATGCAGTTCAATGGGAGAAAGAAAATCACCAGTGAAGATACTCAACAGTGGACACTGCAAGCCTTATATTTGGCCAGCCAGGCCAAATGAGCCAACGGATGCAATAGTGGCACATCTGTCATGGTGGAAACCAACTTCCATCTACTTGGACTGGAAGCCCACTCCATGGGAGGGAATACATCCCTGATACTGAAAACTTAAAACAGGGGTAGTCATGAGCCGTAGGGGTGTAACGTCTGCTGCTGTCTGGCTAAATGTATATACTATGCTTATCAAACTGCCCAGTAAGCACTTCTCTTAATGTTCATACCCTTATATTAATGCTACTCTCACTTTTGGTAGAGAATCTTCTCTTTTCAGATGGCAGTGACCTTGGGATGACTCAGAAGGTATCATGGTGCTGGAAAGAAGTGACAGGAGTGCTCAGTACTGCGAGATCTCTATCACAGTTTCCAAGGCTCGGGGTCTAATGCAGAAAAGGTGGCGGAAAGACTGTAAGAGCCAAAGGAAGGGTAGGACTCCTTACAACGTGCTTCCCCCAGACACAAAATGGCCTGGATATCCATGACTTTACAGTGCCTGACACTACCTACACAAGACCATCATAACAGGAGGAAAAGATGATGACATCAAAATAAAAGAGAGACTGATTGAGATGGGGAGGGGATATGATGGAGAGTGGAGTTTCAAAGGCGAAAGTGGGGTGAGGGATGGTAATACCATGGGATATTTTTTTTAATCATGGAAGTTGTTAATAAATATTTGAAAAAAAACATCCTTGGGGAAGGACCCTGACTGGAACAAGACTAGGTACTGGCTCTGTAAGAAGTCCTCTAGCCTGAGTGTTGGACGCTGTGGTTAGTGGAGTCCATGGGAAGTGTGTTGTTGGAGGTATGGGGCGGGAAGGCATCCTACTTTGGGGAATGTTGGCCATTTCATCGGAGAGAGCTGGAGGCTTTCCATCATCTTCCTTCTCTCGTGTCTGTTCTTAGTAGTTTAAAGCACTAGCCCTAGGGGACTTCTTCTAGACCACAACCTCTTCTTTCCTCAGAAGGTGGACCCTGGAGAACTTTGTCCTGGCCTTTGACCTAGATGCCCATTCATTTCCCCGGACATGGTTCTAATAAGTCTTGGGCTTCCGGTTCTCTTCATGGCTAGTGTCTTTGTCCCTCTTATTTTCTTGCTGTGCTTATTTTTTTTTTAAATGTATTTTTTATTTATTTGCAAACAGAGAGAGATAGAAGAGAGACAGAGAGAATGGGCTCACCAGGGCCTCCAGCCGCTGTGAACGAACTCCAGATGCTTGTGCCATTTTGTGCATCTGGCTTTACATGGGTACTGGGGAATTGAAATGGGGTGGTTGCTGCCCTTATTTTAACCCCTCTTTTTCCTAGGGCTTCATATCTTCCTACTCCTGTGATGCTTTCCTCCAAATGCTCAGTGCACAGATAGCCTGGAACGCTCTCCATACAGGGTACTGCCTACAACTCCCGGCTCGTAGGGACAAACATGTGACATTCCAAGAACGCACAGCTGTAACTCTGTATCCACACCCCACATCCTTTAAAAATTTTTCATTTATTTATTTATTTGACAGAGAAAGAGAGAGAGAGAGAGAAGAGAATGGGTATGCCAGGGCCTCTAGCCACTGCAAACAAACTCCAGACACGGGTGCCCCCTTGTGGATCTGGCTTACTTGGGTCCTGGGGAGTCGAACCTACTATTTTAACGTTCCAAGAGCACACAGCTGTAAGTAACTCTGTATCCACATCCCACATCCTTTTAAGAAAAAGTTCTTGTCACTGACTATTTAAAAAAAATTAAAAACATTTTATTCATTTGTGATAAGAGAAAGAGATAAGAGAGAAGAGAGAGAGAGACAGACAGACAGAACAGGCACACTAGGACCTCTTGCAGCTGCAAAGAAACTCTAGTTATACGCGCCACTTTGTGCATCTGGTGTGCTAAGGACTCAAGCCCAGGCTGGCCGTCATTGCAATCAAGTGCCTTTAACCTCTGAGCCATCTCCCCAGCCCACTGACTGTTTTTAAATGTGCCACTTCCAGCATGAAAATAACACATGACACATGACCATAAGGTTAGAGAGTGCCATCATTGCTTTCCCGTGATTCAGGAATCAAATGCTAGCTTTTTCTCCCCGTGTTATATATGATATATATATACATAGATATTAGATATATATATAGACAGATAGATATTAGATACAATATATAGCTAAGCCATCTCTCCAGCCCAAAGACATCTGTAAGAAAAAGTCTTTTCTAGCTTCTGCAAGGCTTTCCTGACTTCCTGTTCCCAAAAGCTCATAGTCCCTCCCGAGCTACAATTACATAACTGACCTCTGCTCCCATTAACTATCCAGTCCACCTCTAAGTCTCCCACCTCCAGCGTCCACTGGCAAGTACCGTTGCGATTACATTTGGCATACTTAGCTGATCCTGGATAATCTCCCAGCTCAAATTCCCTAATTTAATAATATCCACGAATCCCTTCTTCCCATGGAAAATACCATACTCGGAGAGTGGGGCCTAAGGCTCTTTGGGAGGGAGCGTTATTTGTACCGGCTAAGGAGGGTTAGATTGCCTTGAAGGGCTCTTTTAACTTGCAAATTCCAAGGGTTGATTGGAGCTGGGTCAGCATGATTTGTTTCATTTAATGAAAGGCCCCCGGGTTTTGGGCTCCCATTGTGTTTCATTGGGTTCAATGAAGAGACAACTTTGTGGAGTTCCAATTCTTCCTGCATGTGGTGACATTTGCGCCCCTGCAGAAGGAGTCATGTGGGGGAATTAGAATATGTCATGCCTGCCAAGCGTTGTTTCAAAACCCGGGCCTTTTCTGTGATAAACACGAGACGGTGACTGAAGGCCAGCTTTTGTCCCCTGCTCAGTCACAAACCAGAGCCCGAGACTGCAAACTTAACTCTGGCAGCTTTCATCACGGGCCGACGTGCATCCAAGGACGCCCGGACTACAGTCAGGAGAGAAGAGTGTTAGAGAGAATTAGGCAGAGATGGCACAAAAAGAGAGACCAAGTTTGCCTCCTCCACACCGAGTGGGAAGTCCAAAGAGGATGGCTGGAAGCTTGGCTGTTTGTGCGAATAAGCAGTCAGTGAGGTCCAGATGGAACCAAGTGGCAGGTCCTTTGAGTCATTCGGCTCTGAAATGAAATCCTTGTTTGTGTAAGGCCTTAGGTTACGCAGTGACCTCTTGCTTTTGGCCACTTAAAATTCAATGGTTTTCCCTGACGCCAAACTAGGGAATCTGAGGCTGATGAGGAGTTGGGGGATGCTGGTTTAGCTGACTGGAATTCCTTTTGTCTTCTTAAGCTTTTCTGCCTTTTAACTCCTTCTTATTTGTATTTCAACAGAGTTATCTATTGATGAGTTGCCTACCCAACAGAATTTCCTGTCCTCTTTCTTCCTACAAGCGTTTATTTTCTTCTTCGTCTTCTTTATTTTATTTTATTTTATTTTTATTGAGGTAGAGTTCTGCTCTAGCCCAGGCTGACCTGGAATTCGCTATGTAGTCTCAGGGTGGCCTCAAACTCATGGCCATCCTCCTACCACTGCCTCCCAAGTGCTGGATTAAAGGCATGTGCCTCCACGTCCTGCTTTCGGCCTTTCATTTAGTCAGGCATCCATCCTGCCTTCTAGCAACGTAGGTTTGACCTCAGGGGTCTGCGGGCTTCTATGCTCAGCTCTGGAAAAGGGAAGCTGATTGGTTGCTTAAACCTAATCAGTAACTGGTTATAGGATGAGTAGGTAGGACAAAATCTAGCCAATGGGACACAAAGACAATCTGCAGGCAACTAAGTAAGCACAGAGAACTTAATTTGCTTGTAAGATACACGTATATGTCCTGTTCTTTTCCATTATTGGGGGGAGGGGCGTGACAGTTATAATTCTATAATCACGAGAAACAAGCAAAACTAGAAAAATCAATCCAGCATTAAAAGGACTCTGACATGTGGATGCAGGAAAGGCGAGACAAACAGAACCTAATGCTTGATCACAGGACCAGTCAGGCTGTGTGGACTCTTATCATTTCATCATGTAATCAATATAAAAGCTACTTATGAGACACTATTGTAGTTACCTCTCTTAAAATTGTATTTATTTATTTATTTATTTATTTATTTATTTGAGAGAGAGAGAGAGAGGGAGAGAGAGGGAGGGAGAGAATGGGTGTGCCAGGGCCTCCAACCACTGCAAACAAACTCCAGACGTGTGCTCCCCCTTGTGCAGCTGACTTACGTGGGTGCTGGGGAATCGAACCTGGGTCCTTTGGCTTTGCAGGCAAGTGCTTAACCGCTAAGCCATCTCTCCAGCCCTGTAGTTACTTTTTCATTGCTGGCACAAAGCACCTGAGCAGGGGAAGCTGACAGGAGGACATTTTTCTCTTTCTCCCTCTCCCCCAAATAAATAAATATTTTTTTTAACAATTTTTACACTGGTAAAATGCTTGCTATATGGGGCGAGGGGAGAGAAAGCCAGGCATCGTTGCATGCACCTGCGATTGAGCACTAGAAAAGCAGATACAGGAGGATCTCTGGGGCTTGCTGACCGGCTAGTCTAGCTGGATTGGTGAAGCTCCAGACTGCACAAGAGATGCTGGTCAAGAAAAAAAACCAAGGCGACAAACAAGAGACTTCCGGTTAAGGTGGTGGCGTAGGAACCATGCCAAAGCAGCCTAGGGAGAAAAGGGCAAAAAAATTTCCCTGAGCCATGCTGGGAGCATTTGAAGCCTACTTCAGTGATGGGCACTTAGGAGCATCTAGATGTCTGGTTTGGTAGGTGCTGAGTGTCCTCAGTGTGTCTCTCTATCACCCTTGTGCTGATACCAGCTTAACTAAGAGAACAGCATTCTTGCTCATTTCCCCTGTTCCTCTGTGGTTTCAGTAGGGGCCGGGATGGAGTGTGCTGGGTCGTTTATCTCCTTAAGTCCAGTTCCCATCTGAAAAAGAGAAGCAGATTCTTCAATGGAGAGTGAAGTCAGTGCTGGTTAAATGGGATAACCATTATTAATTTAGAGAGAATTAAAATGCATACTCACTCAGAAAGCCTGTGGTACCAAAAAAAAAAAAAAAACATGATGAGGATTTCCGCTCCTAATAGTAGATCCTGTGAACAGGCACTTCCTATATGTCCTGAATGCCCCGTACAGGATTAAAAAAAAAAAAAAAAAAACTTTTTAGCTGGGCGTGATGACACATGCCTTTAATCCCGGCACTTGGGAGGCAGAGGTAGGAGGATCGCCATGAATTTGAGGCCACCCTGAGACTACATAGTGAATTCCAGGTCAGTCTGGGCTAGAGTGAGACCCTACCTTGAAAAAAAAATTATTTATTTGCCAGCCAAGAGAAATGGGGAGAGAGAGAGAGAGAGAGAGAGAGAGAGAGAGAGAATGGGCATCATGCTAGGGCCTCTAGCCACTGCAAACGACCTCCAGACGCATGTGACATGCGCATCTGGCTTATCTGGCTTATGTAGGTACTGGAGAATCGAACCTGGGTATTTATGCTTCACAGGCAAGTGCCTTAACCATTAAGCCTCCAGTCTTCCATACAGGATTAAAAAAATATATATATAAATTTTTATTTTATTTACTTGAAGCGAGAGGGAGAGAGAGAGAGAGAAAAAGAGAGAGAGAGAGTGGGCACATGCCAAGGCTTTCAGCACTGCAAATGAGTGAACTCCAGATGTATGTGTCATCTTGTGCATCCAGCCTACGTGGGTCCTGGAGAATCGAACCTGGGTCCTTTGGCTTTGCAGGCAAGCACCTTAACTGCTAAGCCATCTCTCTAGCCCAGGAGTTTTTTTTTTTTTTTTTTGGTTTTTCGAGGTAGAGTCTCACTCTAGCTCAGGCTGACCCGGAATTCTCTATGTTGTTTCAGGGTGGCCTCGAACTCATGGTAATTCTCCTACCTCTGCCTCCTGAGTGCTGGGATTAAAGGCGTGTGCCACCATGCCCGGCTAGCCCAGGAGTTTTAATCATTTGCCCGCACTGTGAACTTTGTATTATACATGCAGTCTGTAAGTAAGGGTGTAGGCCCAGCAGCTGAATCCTTGCCTGTGGCCAGATATGTACAGACGAGTTGTCTGCTTCTACCTCTCTCCTTCCTCCCACTCTGTCTGCTCTCACAAAGAGCCTGGGACATGGATCTTAAGAGTAGGGTTCAAACTGGGGTGTCTCCCATCCTCAGAGAAGAGTACAAACTTGCCGTCTTTTCTTACGTTCATTGTTTTCTTTATCAACATTTAGGAAAGTATGCCATTATTCTCTTTTTAACATTTTATGCTCATACCTTTTTTAAAAAAATTATATGGAATTGACATTTCAGAAATATTTAAGCCAATCATTGTAAGTGTCTTTGTTGTTTGGATGCACAACTTTGCAATAGCTGAGCTTTACTGCTTTGGAAATTTTATCAGTATTCTAGATTTTCTTTTCCTTTTAACATTGTTGGTATCACTTTGCACATGCTAGGCAAGTGCTCTACCAACTGAGCCACATCCTTACCCCACTTAAAATTTTTTTAAAATGTATTTCTTTGCATGGAGAGAGAAATAGAAGAGAGACAGACAGACAGACAGCCCAGCCAGACAGACAGAATGGGCATGCCAGGACCTCCAGCTACTGCATAGGGACTCCAGATGCATGCACTACTTTGTGCATCTGCCTTTACGTGGGTACTGGGGAATCAAACCCGGGTCATTAGGTTCTGCAGACAAGCGCCTCAGCCACTAAGCCATCTCTCCAGCCCCCTGACCACTTTTCTTGTGTTGTTTTATTTGAACAGTTGGTGCAAATGAACATGATGCTACTTATCTTTCTTTTATTTATTATTTTATTATTTTATTTATTTATCTTTTTTCATGAGTGGTTTTGCAACTTTGGCCTCGGAATTCAACATCCGCTGAGAAGTCAGATCATTTCTCAGCTACGGGGTAGTTAAAAGCCAATACCCGTCTGGAGTGATGAATGAGCGTTACCAAGATGCCACCCCTCTTCCTTGTGCCCTTGACCCTCACTCTGCCACGCTTCTTCCCAAGGTATATCTGAAAATTTTCTGGGCGAAGAAGACGATTTTCTAAGTGACACCCCTCTGAGTAGAGACAGGTGCTTCCCGGGGGCCAGTGGGGCTGAGCAGAGCATTGTTGTGCTCCCTTAATAACAGCTCAGTGAGATCGGCCCACCTCCCAGCTGTGTGAACACCCACGCTCCAATTTGCAGGGGACGTGGCCTTAATTCAAGGATACTGACCTTTTCAATTTTCTTTTGAGAGTGTCTCACTGTGAAGTCCAGGAGGATGGCTTATGTTGATTGTCAACTTGACAGGATTTAGAATCGCCGTGGAAACAAATCTCCAGTTAAATATAGCGAGGGATGTCCTCGATTGGGTTTGTTGAGGTGGGCAAGTAGCAGCCCATGGGCTGGGTTTCTGGACTGTAGACAAAGGGGAAAGCTAGGGGCTGGAGAGATGGCTTAGTAGCTAAGGCAATTGCCTATAAAGCCTAACAACTGGAGTTCAATTCCCCAGTACCAGCCTAAAGCCAGATGCACAAAGTGGCACATGCATCTGGAGTTTATGTTTGTAGTGGCTAGAGGCTCTGGCATGCCCATTTTCTCTCTCTCTCTCTCTGTCTCTTTCTGCTTGAAAATCAATAAAATACATAAAATAAATGTATAAATAAGATAATAAAAATAAAGTAAATATATATATTGATACCTATCTATCTATCTATCTATCTATCTATCTATCTATCTATCTATATATATTGAGAGGGGGAGGGATATGATGGAGAGTGGATTTGTGAAGGGGAAAGTGGGGGGGGAGGGAATTATCATGGTTTATTGTCTATAATTATGGAAGTTGTCAATAAAAAAGTTAAAAATATATAAATAAAAATATATAAAAAGGGAAAGCTAGGGACTGGAGAGATGGCTTAGCAGGTAAGATGCTTGCCTACAAAACCTGCTGACTTGAGTTCGATTCCCCAGTGCCCACATAATGCCAGATGCACAAAGCGGCTCATGCATGTGCAGTTCGTGTTTGTAGTGGCTAAGACCCTGGTGCACAGATTCTCTCTCTCTCTCTCTCTCTCTCTCGGTCTCTTTCTGCTTGTAAATAAATAACATATAAAATAAAAAATATAAATAAAATAACAAATAAATAAATAAATAAAATCTATAAGTAAACATATAAAGAAGGGGGAAGATGGCTAAGCATTTGGCATTTATTACTCTGGTCTGTTTCGTCATGGTTGGACTGGGGATGACCGGCTTCTGCCGCTGTCCCTTCCCCGCCATGAAGACTGTCACTTGGGACTGTCAGCTGAAATAAACCCCTCTGTTCCTAAACTGATTTCTTCCTAAGCTGATTTCTTTTCCTCTTAAACTGATTTTTAGAAATATTTTTATTTATTTATTTGACAGAGAAAGAGGGAGAGAGAATGGGTGCTCCAGGGCCTCCAGCCACTGCAAATGAACTCCAGAGGCATGTGCCCCCTTGTGCATCTGGCTAATGTGGGTCCTGGGGGATCGAACTTGGGTCCTTTGGCTTTGCAGGCAAACGTCTTAACCGCTAAGCCATCTCTCCAGCCCTTAGACTACTTTTTGCATTTGGTATTTTATCTCTGTTCCAAGAAGGTCAGTGACACATCCAGGCTTACCTCAAACTAGAAATTCTGCCTCTTTCTCCCTAGTGGGGTTACAGGTGTGAATCACTATGCCCAGTTCTGACCATTCACTGTTACATGAAAATATAAAGGAGGTTCGTTCCAGGTAAGATTATCCCAAAGCATAAAATATCACGGAAGATCCTCAGCTATCCTGTTAATCACTCACTGCTCCTCGCCCAAATTCCTGGAAACACAAAGACATGATTTCCCTCTGCCTTCCCCCCAAGCCCCTACAGTTTAAAATAGACTTTCCAACAAAGCTTCTCTTTGCGCTCATAGTCCCTCTTCAAATGTCTTTCTTCTTGGATTTCTTCTCTCCTATACATCTCCTATATATGTTAGGCCGCAGGAAGCCTTATTAAAAGATCCTGGTGGGTTGAAGTGGTGTGACGTCATGGAATGCTGGTGTTGGGAGAACCCTTAGACGAGTCTTCTAGCTCAGTCCCTCTTACAGCTTATGTTCTTGCTGCCATGTTACAGGTATCTTTACAGGGTCTTTATAAACATAGATCAGTGGTTTTAAAACTTGGCTAGTCATTCAAATCACCTCCACTGTGGTTTTGATATTCTAAGTCTGGTTGTGAACAGGATACCATACTTTTTTTTTTTTTTTTTTTTTGAGGTAGGGTTTCTCTCTAGCCCAGGCTGATCTGGATGGAATTCACTACGTAGTCTCAGGGGGCCTCGAACTCATGGCGATCCTCCTACCTCTGCCTCACGAGTGCTGGGATTAAAGGCGTGCACCACCACGCCTGGCTGGAAGACGTAGTTTTAATATACCCAAGTGGTTATACTGATAGCGTACGCTGCGTTCAAGTCAAAGGCTGACTGGGTAGCCTTGTACATTCTAGCAAAAAGGTCAGGCTAATGAACTGTGTGCAGCTTTAGGTGATAGGGTTTGTCTAGCTCAAGTCGGCCCACTCAAGAAGACTGGGGGAAATCAAAGTAGCTATCTTATACCCCAAACTGGAACTAAAACAAAGAGTTGCCCAAAGTCAGAGGACTCCAAAATTAGTACTTGTTAACCTAAAATTCCTGAACATAATCCTGGAACTGGGTGAAAATGAGTGTCTTTCCAGGGGTCAGGAGCTACCCTCGGAGAAGTACTGTCTTTCTTTTTGTTGTTGTTGTTTTCAGAGGTAGGGTCTCACTTTACGCCAGGCTGACCCGGAATTCACTATGGGGTCTCAGGCTGGCCTCGAACTCATGGCGATCCTCCCACCTCCGCCTCCAGAGTGCTGGGATCAAAGGCGTGCACCACCACGCCCGGCTCAAGAGAAGGGCCATCTTTGTCTTTGTTTCTAGGGCTGTTTCTTAGTGAGGCATTTCGTTTATTTATTTATTTATTTGAGAGCAACAGACAGAGAGAGAAAGAGGCAGAGAGAGAGAGAGAGAGAGAGAGAGAGAGAGAGAATGGGCGCGCCAGGGCCTCCAGCCACTGCAAACAAACTCCAGACGCGTGCGCCCCCTTGTGCATCTAGCTAACGTGGGTCCTGGGGAATCGAGCCTCGAACCGGGGTCCTTAGGCTTCATAGGCAAGTGCTCAACTGCTAAGCCATCTCTCCAGCCCTAGTGAGGCATTTCAAGGGAGAAGATGAGAAGCAAACTGCCTCAGAACAGAATGGATGCTTGAATCTGATGAAGAGCAAAGACGGCAGGAATGAGAGAAGAGGAAGAGAAACAAATACACAACGCATGTCCCAACGCTACAGTGAAGTGACAACCGCCACGTTGAACGAGAGGTACTGAACGTTCGGTTGTGGGTGTCGCTATGGTAACACTTCTTTCTTCCTCATACCTTCAGGAAGTCAGCCTCACCCATAAGGATGCAATGGCTTCTGTAGACTTACGACAAGGCACGTAGGATTGAAAGTTGATTAAACCAATTCAGTGGGAGAAGTTGCAAGCTGGGATTGAAGATGCTCAAAGGCCAGAGTTGACAGGCGTCCTGTGTATATAGAACATGCCTTCCTATTTCATGATGTTTGCCTTGAAACATGTGCCGACTCTGTCAGAATGCCCTGTGTCTTGTATTCAGCCCCTACGATTTTGAAATTCCTCCATTTTTTCTAAATTTACATTTAACTAGGTGTCCCTGTTTGGTTTGCTAAATCCGGCAAACAAACTGCCTTTGAGATCTCACAGCATCTTGGCCAGGGGCGTTCCGAAATGGTGAATGTGTGTCATATTATCTTGTCTAGATTATTTAGGGCGGTGAGGTTTCAGCCGACATTGGAGTCACAGTGACAACTGGCTAGACAAATCCCGTGTTTTCCCACTTTGGCTCACGTCAGAGCCATCTGGAAGCTTATAAAAATAGCATGCCCAGACCGTATCGCCATCCTTGTGATGTGATGCGAGACCCAGTTTCAGTGTTGTTAAATCTTACTACAGAATCCTGCAGTTCAGCCAGGATAGGGCGGCACTAGCCTGGAACATATATAGCTATGATGGGGGGGAAAAATTTGAGGCTTAGATGGAAAGAGGAGAGGGATAAATTCCAGTGAGAGGACCATTTCTATTGGTGTTTATGAACCTAGTGGAAAGTCTGGAGTTGGCCAGACCTTACATTTATGTCAAATAGAAACCTTTGTTATTATTTCCCACTGCACAATTCTACAACAAATGGACAGTTAAAACCAGGGATCTCTAGTCCTTCCTGTATTAGGGTTTAACCAAATGAATGCACCAGTAGGAATCATATGTTGAGAAATGTGAATAAATGGTCTATATGGTTTGTGGGGATGAATAAGGCAAATTTACAATGTAAAGGCTGGTGGAGCTTTGTGCTGATATGGGGAAGGGCGGGTGGGGAACCTTCTGATGATGGAGTCTAGCTTCCCCGACCCGCCTCCCTGATTTAAAGACAATGGCCAGGCGTGGTGATGCATGCCTTTAATCCCAGCACTTGGGAGGCTCTCCGTGAGTTCTAGGCCACTCTGAGATTACATAGTGAATTCCAGGTCAGCCTGGACTAGAGTGAAACCCTACCTCGAAAAATCAAATAAATAAATAAATTAAATAAATTAAAAAAAATAAAGACAACGGTTATGGATCCTTTTGACAGTTGCCAAACACCTTCAGAGCCACACCCCGACCTAGCTCTCGGTCAAACAGCAAAGGACTAGAACCCAGGCGGGCTGACAACCTCAAGCTGATCCACTTCATACCTGTAGTTCTTTCCTCAAAGTCAGGGGCAAGGGCCCGCTCACAGAAGACAGGCAGTTTGTCTAGCCCCCTTCTACTCGATGTGACCAACAGTGATCAGGCTTGACACCCATCTTTCCAATGCGTGGTGGAAAGATTCAAAGGGGGAAGAGATGGGGACAGTCAGGGATATGAGAGACGAAGAGCTCCTACTCTGAGCCTGTGGCGTAGAGAAGGAACAAGAGCCTGGTAGAAATTAGAGATCCAGGGCTGGAGAGACAGCAACATGGTTAAGGCATTTGTCTGCGAAGCCTAAGGACCCAGGTTCAATTCCCCAGATGCACAAGGTAGTGTACGTGTCTGAAGTCTGTTTGCAGTGTCTAGAGGCCCTGGTGCGCCCATTCTCTCTCTCTCTCTCTCTCTCTCCCTGTGCCTCTTTCTCTGTCTCCATCTCAAATAAATAAACAAATAAATTACAAAACAATTTAAAAAAGGAATTAGAGATACATTTACAGGACTGGAGAGATGGCTCAGCACTTGCCTGCAAAGCCTAAGGACCCAGGCTCGATTCCCTAGGACCCATGTAAAGCCAGATGCACAAAGAGGCACATGCATCTGGAGTTCATTTGCAGCTGCTAGAGGCCCTGGTGCGCCCATTCTCTCTGTCTCTCTATCTCTCTCTCTGCTTACAATGAAGAAAATAGAATAGAATATTAAAAAAGCAAAGAAATCCATTTATAATTGTGCTTGAGCAGCTGGATGTGAGGACCTACGTGCGTTTTATTTAAGGAAGACCTAAGGTTTCTTTCTTCAGGACACAGGTGGTGCTCATGATATCGAGGTCGTGAGTGTGAATTCTCCGAGTCTTTTAGCTTAATGGGGTTTCTCAACAATAGACTGCACCCCTAACCCTGTACAAATCCTTTCCAACTGTGCCCCAGCTGCTGAGGATGGAGAAATGCAAAAGGTTGATGCAAAATTTATTCCTAATACTGAAGTAAAAAGGTCTCTCCCACATTCACAACCTCCTGATTATGTAGTCTCTGCAGCGTGGAAACATTCTCCGGGCTAGCAGTTAGGAGACACCAGTGCCTGGGTCTGACTCCACCATCAACACCTTATGCCTCGGTTTCCTTATCAGAAAATTGGTCGTGAAACTTAATAGCTATGGTCATCTTTTTTTTTTTTTTTAAATAAGAGAGAGAGAGAAAAGACAGACAGACAGACAGACAGACAGAGAGAATTGACGTGACAAGACTTCTAGCTGTTGCATATGAACTCCAGACACATGGGCCACTTTGTGCCTCTGGCTTTACTTGGGTACTGGGGAATTGAACCCGGGTCATTAGGCTCTGCAGGAAAGCACCTTAAACTGTCTGGTCTGTTTAACTGTTGAGCCATCTCTCCAGCCCCCAAACTCTGACTTTTTTTGTTGTTGTTGTTTTGTTTTTCTCAAGGAAGGGTCTCACTCTAGCTCAGGCTAACCTGGAATTCACTATGGAGTCTCAGGCTGGTCTGGAACTCACAGCCATCCCCTTACCTCTGCCTCCTGAGTGCTGGGTTTAAAAGGCGTGTGACACCACACCTGGCCTCGGTGGGTGGTCATCTTGATTGGATCTAGAATCACTTAGAAGATGCGTCTCCTGGCTTTGTTTCTGGATTAGGTTAACTGAGATGGGGAAACCTACTGAAGTCCTGAAGTGAATCCAAAGGAGCAAGCTAGCTGAGCACCCGTGTTCATCTGTCTGCTTCCCGACTGAGGGGACTGTGTGACATGTTCCTTCCGCCTTCCCTGCTGTGACGGGCTGTATACTCCCCGCAAGCTATAAACTGTACGCCAAAATAAACCCTTCCCCATTAAGTTATTTTTGTGTGTTTGGGGGCATCATGTATTTGGTCACAGTCATGAGAAGAGTAATTAATACCATGGTGGGCACGGTTAAATGAGGAAGTTTATTCTAGCCTCCAAGATCCAATGGCTCCATGATTCTCATATTCCCAGACCCGTGTGTGCTTAGCAGGCGAAATGGGGCAGAATGATTACTTATTGGTCCTTGAGATTTCTTGGTGTCCCGGGTTGGTGGTTAACAGAATTTCTCGTTGGAAGAAGCTCCTTTTCAGCGTGGGCATGAACTTCAAGCTGACACGGTCCCGCTTTACCTTATAGCGGAAGAGTAAAATTATTACTCAAATCTGGGATGCTTTTGAGAGTGGACGGGGGTGTGCTTAGGATCTGGGTTGAAAACCAGAGGTTCGCTGGAAAAGGGGGAATGAAGGAAAGGGGAAGAAAAGAAGGCAATGTGAGAGGGCTACGATCAAAATGTGCTCTGAACATGTTTGAATTATCAAAATAAAAGTTGAAGAACTTGGGCTGCAACATGGGTGCCAGTTGGCACAAATAAACTGAGGTCCTCCTGGATGTAGGCAAGGAACTCTCATGGGACAGCTTTTCCTTTAAATATAAGAAAGTTATTTTTCTTAAAAAAAATTATTATTTGGCAGGTCATGGCGGTGCACGCCTTTAATCCCAGCACTTGGGAGGCAGAGGTAGGAGGATCGCCGTGAGTTGGAGGCCACCCTGAGAATACAGAGTGAATTCCAGGTCAGCCTATAGAGAAACCCTACCTTGAAAAAAAACCAAATGTATATATATATATATATATATATATATATATATATATATATATACACATATATATGTATATATATACATATACATATATATGTGTATATATATACATATCTATCTATATCTATATCTATCTATATCTATATCTATATGATTTGGAAGGAGAGAGAGAGAAGAGATAGACAGACAGAATGGGAGTGTCAGAGCCTCTAGCCTCTGGAAACAAACTCCAGATGCATGCACCACCTTGTGCATCTGGCTTTACGTGGGTACTGAGGAATCAAACACAGGTCCTTAGGTTTTGCACTCAAGTGCCTTAACCACTGAGCCATCTCTCCAGATATGGTGGGGGAGACAGTTTGGGTCAGGGGAATGACTTAGTTCTTTCAGGTCATTCCAACATTAAGTAAAAAAAAAAAAAATTAACTTCTGTGGCAAAACAAAGTATACTAACTGTTTTTTGCTTAAGGGAGATTCATCTGCTGGCAAGAATTAGATGAATGGAGGAAGGGAGACGAAAGCCAAAGTTTGCCAATGAGACTACCAGAGTAATCCAGGCAAGAGTCAGCGTGAAGCCAGAGAACACTTGGGAAAGGTCACTCTCACCGTGGCAAGGAGAAAGGCGACCTGTTGGGTGCTTTCAGAAGAAAGCCATGGCTACGGGTGGCGAGCAAACAGAACGGTCTGATTTGGGTGTTCTTAAAATAGGATAATTCGGCAAATCTGAACGCAGGCTTTGGTTCTGTGTGATCATCCATTGCTCGGCAACACAACACCGGCATCGAGGGCTGGAGAGATGGCTTGGTGGTGGTGGTGGGGGCCGGCGAAGGCTCTTGTCTGTGAAGCCTTAAGGACCCAGGTTCGATTCCCCAGGACCCACATAAGCCAGAGATGCACAAGGTGGCATTTCTGGAGTTCATTTGCAGTGGCTAGAGGCCCTGGCGTGTCCATTCTCTCTATCTGCACCCTTATCTCCAATAAATAAATAAATATTTTTTTTTAAAGAAGGCACTGAGTCTCTAAACCTTGAGATTCTGCACTCCTTACCTTTTCTCAAAATAGAAGCACTTGGTAGCTTTCCGAGCGGAATGTCCTTATTGGTAAAGCCAGGCTTGTCTGAGAGACGAAGTGGATGAAATGTTTCTGGCCCTGAGATTGCATCATTAGGACTTGTAAAGCGTGTCTAATTTACCTAATGGATTATAATGTCTTGGAAATGGCTGTAATGATCTATTTACACAGAACGCCTGAGTGCTCAGGCCATTTATATAAATAAGCAATTATGTTCCCTGCTGCCAGGATATTTGTGGGCGGCGGCTCGGTTACCTGACGCCTTTGCCTCGGCCTGTAGTGTGAATTTGGGTCGGGAGTGATTACACCCTGAGTATTAGAACTCTTCAAAGAAGCGTCACTGAATAGCAGCTTCCCGCGTCTTGGCTCTTCGGCCTAGATTCGACAGCTAGCTCTTCATCTTCTTTTCAAGGTGGGGAATAATATGAAAACGTCCAAAGAACATTCCCAGGTTTGTTTTATGTATAGTGTTGAACATAACCTGAAACGTGTACATTCTTTGTTTTTTATTTCCTGGAAAAGAATATAAAAAAAAAAAAATCCAGGCTGCAAATACATAGTCATTCTGAATGTACCTGGCTGCTTGTTACTGTTATCCGCAACCTGGTATATATATATATATATATATTTTTCCAGTGCCTGCGGCTTTTTCTCACAGAGACGTGATGGAGACCTTTGCACATCCCCAGCCCATGACGCAATGCTCAGCTCTTTTCTTCTTTATTTGTTTTTCAGTATTGCACATTGCCAAAGGCCAACTTGATCTGACTGGAAACAGACTCATTCCAGAGCTCTGAAATGCACTTCTGGTTGAATTAGATTCTTGGATGTCTCATCGTTCATTTCCTTTTCTTCTTCCATGCTCTCTGGCCAGTAGCATCCCTTATTGACAATCGACTTACTCATTTATTTATTTATACCCCATCTTGTTTCAAAAGCATCTCAGTTTTTTTTTTTTTTTATAAGCGTGCGTGACAAAGAATCAGTCCATTTCAAGTCATAAATGCAAGTAAAGGGGAAAACGAGGCACAAAAATACAATAGAGTCAGAAAGGAGTTTAGACCACAAAGGGCAGGTGTATTAGTCAGGGCTCTCTAGAGGAGCAGAACTGTTAGAATGAATTACATGAAAAAGAGAATTTATTGGATTAGCTTGTGGTAGTCCAATAGCACTTGCAGGCCCGAGAATCAAGGGACCCAGTAGCTGCTCAGGCCACATGGCCAGATGCCTCAGCAGTCCCCATCCGGCACTGAAGGCCTAGAAGCTTCCTGAAGAGCCACTGGTTCTGGAAGGCAGCAAGCAGCTCCAGCAGCCGAATGGGAAGAAGGAGGGAAGGGCTCTTTCCACCCAGATCTTCCTTATATCAAGTCCCCCTCTGAGAGGGGCGCCCACTCTGGGGGAGGGGCTCACCCTGGGGGAAGGACTTTCTCCTTCAGTGAATCCTTCCTGGAGGCAACCTCGGAGACCCACCCGAAAGGGATTTCAGTGGATTACTAAACAGATCAAGTTGATAAGACCTTCACCATCACATCAGGCGCGTCATAAAGTCCTCTACTGTTGTCAGAGGTGGGCAACAATTTTGGACCTTAAATCGTTTCAACATGAAGGAGAAGTGTGCTGTGTATAAGCTTTGAAAAAAATCCATTAGATTAAACCAAGCCAGTCAGATAGCTGGAGCACAAGTTGCTTCTGACATTGAACTCAACAGAAAAACCTGTCTGAGTCCTTAGGGAGAGAGCAGCGAAATGCGGCCAAAGGCAACTTTCAAAGCAGTCTTGTATCTCATTATTGGAGATATTGTACTGTACACCATTCTCATGGTGACACAGACCTTTAATCCCAGCATTTGAGAGGCTGACATAGTGTGAGTGCCGTGAGTTTGAGGCCAGCCTGTCAGGCTACAGAATGAGTTCTAGGTCAGCCTAGGCTGCCTCAAAAAAAAAAAAAAAAAAAAAGTCCAAGGCTGGGTGTGGTGGCTCACGCCTTTAATCCAGGCACTCAGGAGGCAGAGGTAGGAGGATCGCTGTGATTTCAAGGCCACCCTGAGACTACAGAGTGAATTCCAGGTCAGCCTGGGCTATAGTGAGACCCTACCTCGAAAAATCAAAAACCAAAACCAAAAACAAAAACAACAACAACAACAAAAAAACAAACAACAAACAAACAAATAAAACAGAAAAAGTCCAGGGGCTGGAGAGGTGGGTTAGTCATTAAGGCACTTGCCTGTGAAGCCTAAGGACCCAGGTTCAATTCCCCAGTACCCACGTAAACCAGATGCACAAGGTGGTGCATGTGTCTGGAGTTTGTTTGTGGTGGCTGGAGGCCCTGGCATACCCATATTCTCTTTCTCTCTGTTTCATAAATAAATAAATATCTTTTTTAAACAAGAAAAAAGAGAAAGTTCAAATAGAAGGGTGCTCTACTTATCGTATGGTTTCTGCATCAATTCTCTCTTCTCTCCTTTTCCCTCTTGTATCAGTCAGCTTCAGGTTCGCTGAGATGAACTTTCAGTTTCTTTTTCCCTCTCTCTATTCTTCCTCTGGCCTCCTATTTCTCACTTCCCCTGTCTGGCCTCCTATGCTATTCATTCTCCCTCCCGTTATTCCTTCCTCTTTCATCTCCTCCTCACCTTCTTACTCTTTTCTTGCTTTCATTTTTTACAAAAGCTTTAAAATATGTATTTGTGTGTGTGTGTGTGGGGGAGCATGTATGGGCGTACCAGAGTCTCTTGCCCCTATAGACAAACACCAGATGCATGGGCCTCTTTTTGTATCTGGCATTGTATGAGCATTGGGGAAATGAACCCAAGCCAGCAGGCTTTGTAAGCAAGCACCCGGGACCACTGAGCCTTCTTCCCAGGCCTCAGATAGCTTTTATCCATCAACATACACGTTCTTATGAGAAATGGCTCTGGGCAACTGTGTCTTCTTTCGCTCATGGGTCTATCATATCATTGATTGATTGTAGTGTTTTTAAGATCAGGGGCTCCAGGATTCTTGCCCTAGGTTATTTCTCTCTCTCATGTTTATATCTTTTTAAAAAATTAATTAATTAGTTTATGTGAGAGAATCAGAAAGACGGGGAGAGAGAGAGAGAGAGAGAGAGAGAGAATGAATGGGTACGTCAGGGCTTCTAGCCACTGCAAACAAACTCCAGATGCATGTGCCACCTTGTGCATCTAGCTTATGTGGGTCCTGGGGAATCAAACTGAGGTCTTTTGGCTTTGCAGGCAAATGCCTTAACCGCTAAGCCATCTCTCCAGTCCAAAGGTGTTTTTTTTTTTTTTGGCACATGCATCTGGAGTTTATTTGCAGCAACAAGAGGCATTGGTGCACCTATACTCACTCTCCTCTCAAATAAGGCTGGAGAGATGGCTTAGCAGTGAAGGTGCTTGGCAGCAAAGCCAAAGGACCCAGCTTTGATTCTCCAGTACCCATGTAAATCCACATGCACAAGGTAATGCATATATCTGGAGTTTGTTTACAGTGGCTGGAGGTCCTAGTATGCCCATTCTCTGTCACTGTCTACCTCTTTCTCTCTCGAATTAATAAATATATTTAAAATGAAAGCTGGGCATAGTGGTGCATGCCTTAAATCCCAGCACTTGGGAGGCAGAGGTAGGAGGATCACTGTGAGTTCAAGGCCACCCTGAGACTGCATAGTGAATTCCAGGTCAGCCTGAGCTACAGTGAGAACCTGCCTCAAAAAACAAACAAACAAACAAAAATCCCCACAGACAAGGGACACAGCTGCAGCCATGCTCAGAGTGAAAGGGAAACCAATGGACAAAGGCATATTCAGGCACCCTGGCCTCCCCCTAATGCAACCTCAAGAGCAAGTTGACCCTTCCTGGAGCACAAGACCTATTCTGGGGGGGGGGGGTCTGGGCTCACTGGAACAGACCCTGTGCTGGTTCAGAAGCCCTCTGGGGACATGGGACTTAAAAGTCATTTTTGAATATTTCCAAAGTTTCCATTAAGGGCATTGTGACTTCTATCCAAACATCCCAAAGAGTTGATGAAGGTGCGTGATGGAGAACTTGAGTTTGGGCCTGAGGGCCAAGCGTTTGCCCTTCATCTGGCGGGCAACTCACAGACAAAGAGAGCAGATCCTCACCTGGCGAGCCCAGCCAAGCATCACTGTATTGTACATGGCCAGGGTGAGCTGCAGCTGCTTCCGGGGCCGGCTGTGGTGGCTGACCAGCACGTGGTGGGCAAGAGGCAGGTGGCCACTGGCCAGGCAGCCCTTGAAGAAGAACAGGAGCTTCTGCTGCAGCGTCCACAACTCCGACTCCAGCTCTTCCAGCGCTTCCTTCACCTGCACTGGGGTGCATACCTCCAGGGCCCCCTCGCAGCTCAGCTTCTGTGGGACCTCCTGCAGAGCCTGGGCCAGCAGCTCCTCCCAGGCATTCCTGGGGGTCTCCTGTAAGCAGCTAGGCAGCCTTGAGTTCTGAAGCTGAGGCTCCACACGCAGAAGGGGCCGGGGCTGTACCTTCAGGGAAGCTGCCTTCAGCTTCCTCTCCAGCCGCTGCCTTCGAACCTGTAGTTCCAGGTTGGTCCTTGTGCAACTTCTTGGCCCAGCGGGCAAAGTGCTCCGCCGGCCGAGACACTTGAAGCTGCTGCCCCACAGCCTCGGAGCCAGACCGGCTCTCAGCCTTGCAGCTGCTGCACCCGGGCCTCCAGCACCTCCAGCAGCTCAGCAAGGCCCCAGTCCTTCCTGTGGTCATGCTCACAGGGCCTGGCGGTCGAGTTCCTTCTGGAGCCCCAGAGGCCACCAAGGGTTCCTCTTTCCTCGGCCACTGGCCGCGCGCGCAACCAGAGGAGCGAAGTGCCCAGGCTGAGTCCCGCCGCGCCAAGACCCCAGCACAGCGCCATGCTGGAGGGACGCAGGCACGGCGCCTTCTTTTTTAAAGTAGGGTCTCACTGTGGCTCAGGCTGACCTGGAATTCACTACGTAGTCTCAGGGTGGCCTCGAACTCACAGCGATCCTCCTACCTCTGCCTCCCGAGTGCTGGGATTAAAGGTGTGCACCACTACGCGCAGACTTCATGTTCATACCTTAAGAAGCACTTTAAGGGTGACTCCGAGGATTCAAATCCATACTGAGCTTGCTTTAACCCCAGCTATCTGGATTTCTCTCTATCTTTGAGTTACTCACACTGCCCTGGACATTCCAGGATGTCTAGTTATTTATTTGTTTGTTTGTTTGTTTGTTTATTTTTGAGGTAGGGTCTCACTCTAGCCCAGGCGAACCTGGAACTCAGCCTGTAGTCGCAGGCTGGGACAGCGATCCTCCTACCTCTGCCTCCTGAGTGCTGGGATTAAAGGTGTGCGTCACCATGCCTGGCCCAAGATCTCTTTTAACTTTGCTCTTATGAGATCCAGTCTCATAAGTGAGGCCTACTGTATGGCTGTATATAGTCATAAAAACAAACTGACTTTCAAATGAATGAAGCATAAAACCGAAGGCTAAATGCTTCTGCTGAGCTTAAAAATCATTGTTCAACCATTGTTGTCTACGTACTTAAAATACAAGCATTTTTTTCGTAAGAGGTGAACTTTTGGTGGGACAAAAATGGAGACATTCAACGCAGTCAGCCCTTACCCAGAGACCCGAACTTGACATGCATAGATAAGTAGCTTAATTAGCTTTGAGACTACAGGGGGCCAGAGAACCACGTGATGAACACCCTTGAGCATCAGTGCTTATATTGATCTGAAACTTCCCAGAGTGTCATGGCACATCCCAGATTCCTTCCAGGCTTCTGAGGACTTAGTCTCTGCTCTGTCGCTTTCTAACTCGGTGACCTTGAGCAAATTATGTCACCACCCTGGGTTCCAGGTCCTTCAACAGTAAAGCAGGGAGGCCAACAGCCTCCTTGCCCTGTGCAGAGGTACTAGATAAGCTAACGTAACGTGCTCGCAGCACAGGTACCTGGTGAGAATCCTGAACATTTGTCTAACCCTTTTCTCCCCATTCCTTCCTGCTAGCTATTGCCTTAGGCAAGTATTTCTAAAGTATTTGTGTTCTCTTAATATTTTTAATTATTTTTTATTGACAGCTTCCATAATTGTAAACAATATCCCGTGGTAATTCCCTCCCTCTCCCTACTTTCCCCTTTGAAACTCCACTCTCCATCCTCTCCCCTCCCCCTCTCAATCAGTCGCTCTTTTATTTTGAGGTCATGTTCTTGACTCTATTCTAAAATACGTATTGTACATACGTGTTTGACCTGGTTTTAAGGTTATTCATTGTGGTGTGTTTCTTATCATTTCACCCAGCACTGTATGTTTTTTTTAAAATATATTATTTTTATTTTTATTTATTGATTTGAGAGAAAGAGGCAGATAGAGAGAAAACGGGCTCATCAGAGCCTCCAGCCACTGCAAACAAACTCCAGACACATGTGCCGCCACCTTGTGCCTCTGGCTTACGTGGGGTCCTGGGGAATCAAACCTGGGTCCTTTGGCTTTGCAGGCAAGTGCCTTAACAGTTAAGCCATCTCTCCAACCCAGCAGCACTGTATTTTTGAAATTTATTTATTCATTTATTTGAGAGTGTGAGAGAGAGAGACAGGCAGATAGAATTGGCATGCCAGGGCCTTTAGCCACTGCCAATGAACTCCAGACATATGCGCCCCCTTGTGCATCTGGCTTTACAGGGGTACTGGGGAATCCAACTTGGGTCCTTTTGGGTGCACTGGCAACCGCTAGGCCTTAACCAGTGAGCCACCCCTCCATCCCTGGGGTATTTTTTTGTGTGTGCGTGTGCACTGGGCACATTTGCCTTTATTTGCGCCTAGCTCATGATCTCCACCTGCTTCACAGCACACTGCGATGGCCCTGCGACACATTCTGAGTCTACTGGTGGGCACCCACGTAGCCTCTGACTCCCTGCCGCAGGCAAGCCCACGACAAACACGCTTGCACAGGAAGCGGGATCGTGAGTCACAGGCCACGTGAAGATCATTCGTCATGAGCCCGTGACTAGGCGAGGCCGCTTGCCAGTACGTCCCTTGCGTGTTTTGCCTCCTGCTAACCAGTCACGAGCGTTACCGATCTGACACAGCTTCTCTATTATTAGGCATCAAGCGCTTTTCCTAAAGTTGTGCATCTTAGTGTATTAATTTTCAGTGTCCTGGTTGTGCGTGAGGTTGTACACCTTGTTTTTATTTCTTCTTTTTCAGACAATAGATTTCCTGTTACGTGCCTTGTTCCTGCACCATGAGCTTCTGTTCCCAGATGTGATGTGCTCGCAGAAGACCCATCTCCCTAGCAAAGGTAAAGGGATTTAGAAAAAAAGTAAGAAAATATTTTTACTTATCACAAGGGGGGGGGCTGGAGAAATGGCTTAGCAGTTAAGGCGTTTGCCTGCGAAGCTAAAGGACCCTAGGTTCAATTCTCCAGGACCCACGTAAGCCAGATACACAAGGGGCACATGCATCTGGAGTTCGTTTGCAGTGGCTGGAGGCTCTGGTGTGCCTATTCTCTCTCTCTCTTCTATGTCTCTCTCTGCTTGCAAATAAATAAATAAAATATTTAAAAAGAGGAAGAGAGATTGATTTCATAGCTTATGAGGTTCACTTCTTATTTTAAAAATTATTTATTTTCAAGGAGAGATAGATGATAGACAGATAGATAGATAACTAGATGACAGATAGATAGAATGAGCACACCAGGGTCTGCCTCTTGACACTGCAAGTGAACTCCAGGTCCGTGGGCTGCTTTGTATTTCTGGAGTTACAAGGATACTGGAGAATTGAACCCAGGCTGCCAGGCTTTGCAAGCAAACACAACCTTTAACCACTGAGCCACCTCTCCAGCCCACTGTTGGTGACTTTTTTTTTTTTTTTCGAGGTAGGGTCTCACTCTAGCCCAGGCTGACCTAGAATTCACTATGGAGTCTCAGGGTGGCCTTAAACTCATAGAGATCCTCCTACCTCTGCCTCCTGAGTGCTGGGATTAAAGGTGTGCGCCACCACGCCTGGCTGGGTAACTTTGCTTTTTATTTGAAATAAAATTTAATCCCCAGCTGCTTTTTAGTGTTTCCAGGCACCATGTCACCTAGACCAGAAAGGAGGTGGCTTCCATCTCAGTTCCAGTTCGTGACTGTAACCTACGGCGTCTTCAGCAATAGGGTCTCACCATCTGGTTGTGGTTACAGACCAGAAACGCGACAGAAAGCGTGACATGATGTGGGGCTCAAAGGAAGGAGCAGTAGCAGAGCTGGAGGGTAAATGGTTCCAAGTGACGTGCAGGTTACAGAGTTGGTATGTCTGCCGGCTTGGAGCACGTGTTGAGGGTCAGAGAGGTCAACCATGACTACCAAAGAGAGGCTGTGACACAGGAGGGAGAGCATTTCTGAGGGAGCGGGATGGGTGAGACTCTCAGAATTAAGGTGAGGAGGGAGGTTGGCCTTGAACAGGAGCTAGCATTATTGTCCCTCCTTCTCCCCGAGCCTCCGGTTTTGAGTAGTCTGGGCAGATTCAGGTCTAATTTTACTTAAATTCTTCTTTAAAAATTTTCAACTTATTTTTATTTATTTATTTGAGAGTGACAGAGAGAGAGAGAGAAAGACAAAGAGAGAATGGGTGCGCCAGAGCCTCCAGCCACTGCAAACGAACTCCAGACACGTGCGCCCCCTTGTGCATCTGGCTAACGTGGGTCCTGGGGAATCGAGCCTCGAACCGGGGTCCTTAGGCTTCACAGGCAAGTGCTTAACCACTAAGCCATCTCTCCAGCCCCTTACTTACATTCTTAGGATTTGTGGTTTCATAATCACACCTTTCTTGGGTTTGTCCCGTGGTTTCAGAATGAGGGCACGTGAAGGGAAGTTTCAGTGGTAAGTTCGGCATAGCTTCATTTGAAGGGAGAGCCGGTCTGGGTAGAATAGGCTGGAGGAGCACTTGCGGATGGTGTCATTGCTACGTGGAGCTAGAGAGTAAACGAAACCTGTCTATGGCCATGCCACCCTGACCGCGCCCTTGAGCCTGCTGGAGCTCAAAAGCTAAGCCGGGTCGGGCCTGGTTAGTACTTGGATGGGAGAGAAAAATGAAACATAACTTCTGTGATTGTGCCAAGGAGTGTATGGGAGAAATGTGACTAACGACTAACAGGGCATCCAAGCAAACTGGGTCTGAAGTTGGAACCAAAAACCGATGGTGCTGAGCCGGAAGTTCAGAGAACCATATAAGACAAGAGTATGAACGTCTAACCCAGAGAACATGCATAGGAGACAACAAATTCAGGCTACCACAGGCTGCTGGTAGACTTAGGCGTGACCTTGGCAATGTGAGTGCACATGATAATGATTGCTTGTGAATGTGAGATAGGAAGAGCATATAGAAAACCTTCCAGAAGCCCAGTAACGGGACCAGTGGTCTATATATCATCTCTAGGTCTCTCCACCATGGTGTGTGTTATATATATATCTATATCTATCTATCCATCTATCTATCTATCTATCTATCTATCTATCTATCTATCTATCTATCTATATTTTTACTGGTTTGGACTGGGCTCTGTGCAGTAAAGTAAATGATAAGACAATACAACATCTAAATAGCTACCCCTCAGAGACATTCTCTGACTTAGACACATGCTCTCCTTCTGTCATGCTCCACCGAAAGCTTAGGGTACGGCACTGTAGCACTCTGGATCATTATTTAGTTTACATCAAGGTCATCAAGGAGCCTGGCAGCAGAGATTGGGACTTGCTCGTCCTTTTAACTTGGGAGGAGGAGTTACACTGACCGAACTAGGCTGAAGTTTCCTTGAATACATACTAGCCTAACAGGAAAATAGCTTGGAGTTGCGCAATTCTTTTGGCACTTGCTCTAAATTTATGTATATATTTTTTAACCCTTCTGTCATCTAACCGCTACTTCAATGCACTTACCGGAAGCAGTGATGAGGATAAATGCTGTGTTTAAAGAACACGAGGGAGCTTTATTAGGATTTCATCCAGTCAGTGAGTTAAGTTCATGGGTAGTTAGAGGTTTGAAGTTTTTTTTTTTTTTTTTTTTTTTTTTTTTTCAGAGTGCCCTTTAAGCTTCTGGAAAATTGCTCAGCTAATTTACTGATTGTATGAGAGTGCTTAAGCATTAATCCCTTAAGTCATTTGTAGGGTGAATAAGCAAATCTCTAGTGACTCACCTGATTGCATCAATCAATTCTGACACATGTGAAACATACATCTAACTGCTCATTATGAAAAATGGCAGTTGGGGCTGGAAGGATGGCTTAGCGGTTAAGCACTTGCCTGTGAAGCCTAAGGACCCCGGTTCAAGGCTCGATTCCCCAGGACCCACGTTAGCCAGATGCACAGGGGGCCGCACGCCGTCTGGAGTTCGTTTGTAGTGGCTGGAGGCCCTGGTGCACCCATTCTCTCTCTCTCTTTCTCTCCCTCCTTCCCTGTGAAATAAATACATAAAAATAAAATATTAAAAAAAGAAAATGGTAGTTAATTATGAAGGACTATACATATGGAGACATTTAGAAGGAACAGAGAATAGGTAGGATAGACCCTGTTTCTAAAGGCAAGCAGAGGAATGCTGGGGAGACGGCAGCACCAGAGACTGACCTAAGAGACTAATGTTTCACAGCTAGGCACAGGATGCGTTTCCATTCTGGTTAACTTGGCCCCGAGCACGATCACTTCTGAGTCTTATTTGCTGTGTTCTCTGAAGATATCACTGCGTTAAGCAAGATGAATGCATTAGAATTTTATACCCGCTCTGGTTCCCATCCTCGACATACGGAGTCTTCTGACCCGGCAAGCGCGATTTCCCTGGTTGCACACAGAACATTTGGCACAGCTAAAGAGATGAGTGTTCCTCAGTGAATTTGCAAAATCGAGCTCGTTGAATTATGGTTCAACGAAGGGGGAAAGTGTGGGCCCATTTGATTTGCCATTTACATATGAGAAGATAAAGCATGTCTCCTCCTCTGTGTGGCCGATGCCCATTTCCATACAGAGGTGGTCGGACCTTTTCTGAAGGAACACAGAGGTGAAATTCAGACATACTCCCCTTAAAATAAAATAAAAAACAGAGAGAGAGAGAGAGAGAGAGAGAGAGAAAATGCACATCTTCTCTAAGCATATTTGTGTAAATTTAAACGATTCTAAATATTCTTTGCTTTGGATTGTCACGACTCATTTCTACTGGTGGGTGTTCCGTGTCTGGCATTGGAAATGTGACTTTAATCTTTTTGGGGACCCACTCCCAACCAAGAGGTTTGTTCTGCTTTATTAGGGGGCTCATGTCTACAGCTGTTTGGGTGGTTACTCCTGGCCTACACACAATTTCTCTTCATATATACATGGGCTGGCTGAGTCACTTTATGAAAGCTTTGTCATGGTTTGAATGCCCCCCCCCCTCCAAAATTCACGTTTAAACTCAATAACCAATATAACAACATTAGGAGATGGAGTACTTTAGAGGCGATTAGCCTATGAGAGTGTTGGAGTTAAAGACCTGACCAAAGCAACTGATGGGAGGAAAGATTTTATTTTATTTTGTTGGTTTGTTTTGTTTGAAATAGGGTCTAGCTCTGGCCCAGGCTGACCTGGAGTTCACTCTGTAGTCAGTTCAGGCTGGCCTCGAACTCACGGCAATCCTTCTACCTCTGCCTCCTGAGTGGCAAAGGTTTTATTTGGACTGACCATCTCAAGAGGAAGCTTCATGATGGCAGAGGAATCACGGCATGAGCAGAGGCTGGATGTCACCACAGCGGGTGGGAACAGCAGCGAGAGTCTGGGCTGAGCTCTAGCAAGAGGCAGCTGGGTATATCAACCCTAAGCCGCCCTGAGCAACATCGTTCCTCTCACAAGGCTCTACCTCCCAAGTTGATACCAAACTGGGGATCATACATTGAGAACACATGAGTTTAGTTTCTTTTTTTTTAATTTAATTTATTTATTTATTTGACAGAGAAAGAGGGACACACACACACACACACACACACACAGAGGGTGGAGGGAGAGAATGGGCATGGACATGCCAGGGCCTCCAGCTACTGCAAATGAACTCAAGACATGTGTGCCCCCTTGTGCATCTGGCTAACGTGGGTCCTGGGGAATCTAACCTGGGTCCTTTGGCTTTGTAGGCAAATGCCTTAACCACTAAGCTATCCCTCCAGCCCAGTTTCCTTTTTTTTTTTTTTTTTTTAAATTTGTTTTTTTATGGAGGACATCTGATTCAAACCACCACAGAGGGCTTCTTTTACACAAATGGAATTACGGCCTTAATATAATGAGGCTTCATGAAGCTTTTATTCTTTTCCATCGTCTGGCATATGAAGATTGAGAGTCCAGTCCATGCAGCCCCAAGGCACCATCTTGAAAACAGATAGCAGTCCTTCCCAAACAACCAAAGCCACCAGGGACTTGATCTTGGACTTCCCAGCCTCTGGAATGATGAGAAATTAATCACTGTTTTTGTTGAACTACCCTCCCAGCCTGTGGAATTTTGTTACAGCAGTTCAAATAGACAAAGACAGACTTGCTCTCACTCTGGGCTCTTCAACATTTACATGAATACCTAACCTGGGAATGAAAACCAGACACTTTTTTTTTTAATCCCTTAACTATGTCTTATAAGTATTTGCGGTTCATTTTATTAATTTTCTTGCATTTGCTCATTTTTTTATCCTGTGACAGGAAAATATTTCATCTTGGCTACACGTTCATTGTATTTAACCAGTCTTGTTGACTTAAGTGATTGTCTTAAAGAAAGTCACATCTTTCTACAGTGAACTCAGCCCTTTTAACTACCTGCCACAGGTGAGTTTCCTGATCTGAAATCCCAAGCGGAAGCTCTGCTGTCTCTCGTCTTTGAGCTGAATCTCAGCTGTTGAGCATGGAGTCTTCATGGAGGATGTGACAAGGGCTCACTGTACATATTCTCAAGCCCATACAAACTAAACACCAAGCATGGACCATCATAATGATGACTGGCTTCAAGAGATTATAAAAGGGCTGGAGAGATGGCTTAGCAGTTAAGCGCTTGCCTGTGAAGCCTAAGGACCCCGGTTTGAAGCTCTATTCCCCAGGACCCCCATTAGCCCGATGCACAAGGGGGCGCACGTGTCTGGAGTTCGTTTGCAGTGGCTGGAAGCCCTGGTGCGCCTATTCTCTCTCTCTGCCTCTTTCTCTCTGTCTGTCGCTCTCAAACAAATAAATAAAAATAAACAAAAAAATTTTAGAAAAAGAAATCTGGCTTTTTAATAAAAAAAAGAGATTATAAAAGCTGTGCCCCTCTGACGGGGGATGATGTTGGTAATAACATGGGTGGCTATGCCCATGTACGAATAGAGCTCATGTGGCAAACCTTTTATATCTTCCTTTCAATTTAGCTGTGGACCTAAAATTGATGTAAAAATAAAAATGTGCCTTCATAAAAATACTTCATATTTTTTCTAGCTCTTGTCCCAATAAGAAACTCCTCCCAGAACCCTTCATTAGAACGTAGATCCTAAAAAAGCAAAATAAATTCTGTTCCTATGTTCTTCTTTTCTAGTTATCACATTAGTGATGAGCCTACCTTATGTTATAGCCTGTCATAGGATTTTTTTCTTTTTTTTTTTAGAGAGAAAGAGAATTGACATGCCAGGGCCTCAGCCACTGAACTCAGATGCTTGTGCGCCACCTAGTGGGCATGTGTGACCTTGCACTTGCCTCACTTTGTTGCGTCTGGCTTACGTGGGATCTGGAGATCCGAACATGGCTCCTTAGGCTTCGCAGGCAAGTGCCTTAACAGCTTAAGCCATCTCTCCAGCCCTATTCTAGGATATTAAAGCCATGAGGCACCCAAGATCCCTCTATCCATTTTCCTCAATTTCTATCATTTAAGAGCATAGCATGGAATGAAGAAACAAATTCAGTTGACTGCTTTTGGATTCCAAGGTCAGGAATTGAACTTGGAGGATGACCATAATTGGAAATGGAAATACATTTGAGAGGAAAACTTAAAGTGGTGCTGCAATTCAGCCTGGGAAGGGCTAGCAAGGGCACTCCCGATCATGCCATGTATGGAAAAGTAAATTTCAGCTCTGCCAATGGCTTTCATTAACCAGGGCAGTGTCCAGATTGTATAAATTCAGCCTATCAAGTTTACATCTCGCCCTTCCTCGGATGTTCTTTCTCTGGCTTTCTGTTTTTTTTTTTTTTTTTTTTTTTTTTTAAATCAAATCTCACATTTCAGTCTGTTCAGTTGACCTTTTCCCGAAGAGACAGTTGCTGTAGGAAATCTGGGATGTGGCTGCAGGGTGCTTCCTAATCGAGAGAGGTTCAAAGCCATGCCCAGGTGCGATCTGCCCGGGTCAGAGGACCAGCATGGAAACAAGGCAGACAGGTGGAACACCGATGAGGAATTACCAAGGAGGCTTGACTTGTAGGTAGAGGAAGGAAGAAGCTGGGTGAAGATGCGTTGAGCCTCGCTGTCTCTCTCTCTGCACGATTCCTTCTCAGCGCTTCCTGGTTTCTGATCCGAGGCAGCAACCTACATATGACATCACCTTCCTTCTTTCCCACATGAGGTCTTTACTATCCACCTTGTTTTTTTTTTTAAACTTCTATTGCTGCTGCCAGCTAAGGCCATGGCATTGTGCAGCTCGGGATGCTGGAAGATGGCATTGGTTCATGTTTTCCCATCAGATCAGGCAAAATTGGTTCACCATATTTGCAAAGGCACATAATCCCGATTCAGCTGGCTGTGGCTAGTGTAAGGCTTGGGTCACATGGTGCGAATGTGGTCATTTACTCTGTGAGAGTTGTCAGTGGGCAGTTTCCCTCAGGAAGGAGGGTGGCTAACAGGCTGCATCAGTATGGAAGTGGCTCTGGGACACAGTTATAAATGGTGGCATGGTCTCTTGTTCCCACCCAAAGGCCTTTTCTTTTCTCTCCCAATGCTTCTGAAAAAAAAAAAAAAAAAACTACAGGGCTGGAGAGGTGGCTTAGTGGTTAAAGCACTTTCCTGTGAAGCCCAAGGACCCATGTATCAAGTGCAGGGCAGCACATGCTCACTAGGTGGTGCCAGTACCCGCAGTTGGATTTCAGTGGCTGAGGTCCTGCTGTGCCAATTCTCTCTCTCTCTCAAATAACAAAAAAAATTACAAAAATAGGAAACAGCTAGAAGCTAAGAGTCAAAGGAAAGGTAAGACTCCTTACAATGCACTCTTCAGACACAAAATGACCTAGATATGCATGACCTCACAGTGCCTGACACTACCTGCACAAGGCCTTCATAATAGGAGGAAAAGATGATGGCATTAAAATAATAGAGAGACCATTTGAGAGGGGGAGGGGATATGATGGGGAGTGGATTTGAGAGGGGGAACGTGGGGGTGGGGTGGGGATCGTCATGGTTTATTGTTTATGATTATTGGCAGCTGCCAATCAAAAGTAGGTTAAAATTCTTTACTTTTTAGACAATGAAAAAAACTCTCTTGCCTATGTACTAGGGAGTTTTCAGATGTTGTATACCCCACAAAATGAATTTGTCAGGGTGTACACACTCGCACACACACACGCATGCATGCACACACACATCTATATTGTATAGCATGCACAATGTTAGCTGGAGACATAGCTGCGCTCCCTCGTGCATCTGTCCTACAGGGGTCCTGGGGAATCATCCCTACATCCTCAGGTTTTGCAGGCAAGCGCCCAAACCACTGAACCATCTCTCGAGCACTGAAAACTACTTTTAAAGTCATCTATAATTTAGTTGTGCTTTATTGGCTATATTTATAGTTTATAGTTTGATATAAAATAGAATGTGGATAAAGAAAGATGTGAGGGAGGGAGGGAGGAAGGGAGGGAAGAACTAAGAGCGAGAGAGAGAAACACACTGGAGACCTAGATATTTTTTGGACACACTAACATAGTAAAATACTTGCATGGATTTCTACTATCATGTGACAGTGGTTTAATTTTTCATTGTAATACTTAAGATGTGACTGTTTGGTCCTTATGATGTCACCATACTAGTTAATGCTAGTAATTGCTGTGGGTTATTCAATGCGACTTCATTAAACATGTGCTATGTGCTACATCTTTTTTAAAAAATATTTCATTTATTTAAGACATACAGAAAGAGAGAGAGAGAGAGTGAGTGAGCGAGAGCTCACCAGGGCCTCCAGCCACTGCAAACGAACTCCAGATGCATGCACCACCTTGTGCATCTGGCTTACGTGGGTCCTGGGGAATTGAACCTGGGTCCTTTGGCTTTGCAGGCAAACGCCTTAATCACTAAGCCATCCCTCCAGCCCTGTCCTACATCTTTGGAACCTCACAAAGTGCAGACACGGCAACCTTCTGATTGTAATACTGCTGACTCAACAAAACAGTGGGGAGAGCCACTAGAGAAAAAAACAAAGTCTAGACTTTTAGTTTTGGATCACCTCTGAACTATCTGCTTGACTTTGGGAAGGTACTTTACCACAAGTGTGGTCCCTTATAAAATGAAAGAGTGTAGCAGATTCAAGGTGCCTCCCCAGTGGTGATAAGACTCTGTGGAATCAGTCCGTTAGGCAGGAATGCTACAGAGTTTCCTGCACGCCTTGTAAATGGTCAGGGGAAGGTGGAAATCTGCTCTAAGACTATTTTTGTAAGATTGCCTTTATGCTGCATTTTAGGAACGGCAGTTTTTCACGAAGATGATAGAAAAGAATTTTGGAGCAAGCCTCAATTCCCTGGAGTCAGTCCCTCACTTTCCATACCTAACTATTTTGAGATCAGAGTTCTGTGGAAATGTTTTTTTTTTTTTTTTTTTTGGTATTTTGAGGTAGGGTCTCACTCTAGCTCAGGCTGACCTGGAATTCACTATGGAGTCTCAGGGTGGCCTCGAACTCATGGCGATCCTCCTACCACTGCCTCCCGAGTGCTGGGATTAAAGGCGTGCGCCACTACGCCCGGCTTGTTTTTTTTTTCTTTCTCATTTCTTTTTTCTATTTTTTAAAAAGCATTTAAAAATTTTTATTTAGTTATTTGAGAGACAGAGAGAGTGAGAGAAATTGAGTGGGAGAGAATGGGCATGCCAGGGCCTCTAACCATTGTAAACAAACTCCAGATGCATGTGCCACTTTGTGCAGCTGGTTTACGTGGGTTCTAGGCAGTCGACCCTGGGTCCTTTGGCATCACAGGCAAGTGCCTTAACTGCTAAGCCATCTCTCCAGCCCTCAATGACACTTTTTATTTATTTTATGAGAGAGAGAGAGAAAAAGAGAGAATTGACAACCAGGGCCTCTAGTCACTGCAAACGAACTCCAGATACATGCACCCCCTTATGCATCTGGTTAACGTGGGTCCTGGAGAGTCAAAATGGGTTCCTTTGGCTTTGCAGGCAAACGCCTTAGCCGCTAAGCCATCTCTCCAGCCCTACTGCACCTGTCTTTATGTGGATTCTAAAGATTTGACCTTAAGTCCTCATGCTTGCTCAGAAAGCACTGTTCCCACTGAGAAGTCTCCCCAGCCCTGGAAAACTTTTTTAATGAGCAACTTATTGAATATACAAATTATAGGTAAGCAGGAAGTTATATAAATTAGAACACCTGTGTGGAGAAAACTGAGGAAAAGAGAAAAAGAAAGCATTAGTTCATCCATATAAATTATATAAGAGAAAGGCATTAGCTAAAAAAAAAAAAAAAGTTGCAGATAAGATAGGAGTTTGTGGGCTGGAGGGATGGCTTAGCAGTTAAGGCATTTGCCTGCAAAGCCAAAGGACCCAGGTTCGATTCCCCAGGAATTGCAGGGGCTGGAGGCCCTGGTGTGCCCATTCTCTCTCTCTCTCCCTCTTTCTCTGTCAAATAAATAAATAAAATCTTTAAAATACTTTTTTTTTTTTAAAAAAAGATAGGGGTTTAAAAGTGATCTCATGAGCAGTTAACTGTGACATAACATATAGTCATTTAAAATGACAGTGACTGGATAGGTGAGGGTGGATACCCAAGAAGACAGGTCTCACCCGTCGGTGAAGGTTGAACGTGTGACAGTGATATTTCGGGCAACTACTGATCACTTTGTCACTAAATGAACCGTATCCAAACCATTCTAAGTCTTGACCAAGTCCCCCAAGACAGAACGCACTTGGACCGTCTCATCTCATTCATCATCTTTGACATTTGCTGATGAGTCCAGAAATCTCTCAGACGTATTTTGCTCTCCTTGGGGAAACAATGCTTTCTTCATCTGCACCAAGGTACAAGACAGCCAGTCAAGGGGCAGGGGGAAAGGGGAGTTCACCTTCCTTCTCCATAACAGCTTGGCGGTGAGGGGGAAAATTTAACCATTTTATACCTTTGAAAGACACAAAGTACTATGAACGTGTTTCTGAAGATGCCTGCATGTCACCTTGTGAACTAATCAAATGAAGGAAACTTAATTAGGATGTTGAAATTCAAAGGGAAGTCAGAAAATGAAATGTAACTCTGTCAGAAAACTCATTAGCTCTTTAGGCAGAAAATCATATTCACAGGGAAGCGGAGAAGACCATGTATCTAGATAGACAAAGCAAATTTTAAACATCATTTCAGGATGGCAGCGGCATTAAATTGAACTGACTTGGTGCAGAGGGTCAGGGCGGGCAGGCATCTTTGCTTCGTGTGGTCTTGCTTCTCTCTCACTTTTCCCAGCCTTTAGCACAAACTCAGTATACCTCAGTAAGTTTTCCGTGCTTTATAATAATAAGGGTCTGAAATATAAATGAACTATTTGGAAATCTTATTGGTGGAATTGGTTTAGCACATTTATAAGAAGCCATAGTATATAACTCAGTCCCTCAGGCTCTATACTTATCTAGAAGGAGAAAATAAGAACTTAAAAAAAAATAAGGAGAAAACTGAATGCTTGGCATATTAGTTCGAGGTGACCTTTATGATGTTTTACGTTGGATGGTAAAGTTGCTAATGTAACGCGTTATGGAATTCAGACTCATAGTGATAAAAGGTTTGTTGGTCAGTTTCTCATCACTATAACAAAACAACTAACATAAAAACCTTTCTTTTTTGTTGTTATTTATTTGAGAGTGACAGACAAAGAGAGAAAGAGGCAGAGAGAGAAAGAGGCAAGAGAGAGAGAGAGAGAGAGAGAGAGAGAGAGAGAGGAGAATGGGCACCCCAGGGCCTCTAGCCACTGCAAATGAACTCCAGACACATGCTCCACCTTGTGCATCTGGCTTTATGAGGGACCTGGGGAATTGAACTCAGGTTCTTAGGCTTTGCAGGCAAGTGCCTTAACCACTGAGAAATCTCTCCAGCCCTTGTTTCAAGTCTTGAGAGAGCTATAGGGTAGAGCTTGCTCAGAGTTTGAGGGGTTATCTTCTGAATTTGGGTATAGGGTAAGCCCAGAGCTGCATCAAGTAGAAGGGGATACAGCGTATGTATGCAAGAGAATGACAAACTGGGAGGAAAGAATGGTGATCAAAGGAGGCTTAATTGAGAATAATTCTACAGTATAATATCTTGTTGGTAATAGAGCTGCTTTTCTCCCCTTTATTTTGCTATTAAACTGTTCACTGTGAAAAACCCACAAGAGAAAACACAAACTAATGAAACGAAAGACTTCACTTGTGAACACGTCAATCAATGTAGAAAGGAGAGGTGACAGCTGGAAAAGGCCTATCACAACCCACAGCTGCTGGGCTGGGGAGATGGCTTAGTGGTTAATGTGCTTGCCTGCAAAGCCAAAGGACTCAGGGTCGATTCCCTAGGACCCATGTAAGCCAGATGCACAAGGTGGAGCATGTGTCTGAGTTTATTTGCAGGGGCTGGTGGCTCTGGCACACCTATTCTTTCTCTTTCTTCTTTTCTCTCTGCCTCTTTCTTTCTCTCTCGTTCTCTCAAATAAATAAACAGCAAATATTTAGGGAAAAAAACCCCACAGTTATTACTTCAGAGCTCTTTCCTTAGCAACCAGCATAGCGGCAGTAATCCCTGATTTCTGTCTGAACACACTTCAGTACGTCAGCATTTATTTGGAGAGGTTGTCCAACTTATGTTTCTTTCCATCTTATTCCTACGAAGAAGCAAACACTTTATTCACTATGTTTACCCGTCAGTTATTTTTTTTTTCCGATTATGTTTCTCCTTTCTACAGAAAAGAAAAAGAAGAAAACATGACTGAAAGTCATTGTCAGGAAGAAAGAGAGAGAGAGAAGTAATTGAAATGGAGAAACAAACATTCTGTACAACTCTTTGTGCTCTGAAATAACAGGATCTCCAAATGCTGAGGACAGCGCCCGCTTTGGAGAGAGAGGGGGAGAATTCTTGGGGGGGGGGGACAAGCCTCTTTGTGTCATTGTTCCTTCCAGGTTGCTTGGTGAGGGGCACGCTAGCCCTAACCATTTTTCTTTAACTGCTTTCCCTGAAACTCCGTTCTTTTTTTATTTCCATTTATTTTCTATTCATTTTTTTGGTTACGTTTTTCCATTACAAACACCCGTATCTAGATGACTAGGGCTAGCAGGCTTTTGTGTTTCTCAGATGCAATCAGTTTTCTGATATATTTTTCCCAGGTTTATTTAACACATTTAGAGGCTGTTCGATCTCTGCGTCATCTTTTGTCAATTCTGAGGATGCCAAGGTGTCCCTCTTCCTTGGAGAAGGCCGGCCTGGCTTCAGGCTTCTTTGCCTACCGCTAACAGGCCGGATGATCTATTGAACAAGCTGTGTTCTTTCAATAGGGGAAAACGTACCATGTCATTAGGGACTCATTATGAAATAATAACAAAGTGGAGGGGATGCAAAAGGATGTTCATCCTGAAGGTTTCTTAGTCATCTTAAACTTGCTTTAAGTCATTTGCTTTTCCATAATCTAGAGATTTGGCTTCTGAATTAGAATCTTCTCTAATACCGTACATGCTGACTCACGGGTCTCCAGCAAAACATTTTTCAAAACCAAAGAAAATTACCATGAGCAATCACCTGTGAATGGAAAGACACAATCATCTACAAAATTACCTCTGAAATAGAAATGTCATTTCAAATTTATATGACTATAAAAGAGCATAAAATATGAATATTTTAGCTCTGTACTCATTTCAACTTATAGAAAACATCCCATTTTTCCCCCAAATTATTACTTGGAATATATAGGCTTACAAAATTTTAGGGTAGATTAAGACTATTTGGACAAATTCTTCATGCTTAAAAAGTATAGGGGGATGGAGAGATGGCTTAGCACTTAAGGGTGCTTGCCTGCAAAAACAAAGGACCCAGGTTTGATTCCCCAGGACCCATGTGAGCCAGATGTTAGAGGCCCTGGTAAGCCCATTATGTCTATCTGCCTTTCTCTTTGAAATACTAAATAAAAATTAAAAAATATAAAAAATGTGTAGGACCAAGTAAATAGGTGCTAAGCATTATAATGTATCTGTAGCTACTTGGTAAGTCTTGGAGTAAAATTCCAAAGAAGCCCAGACCACAGCATTAGGAGCGGTGCCGTGTCTTTTATCTAACGAGTCTAGTTGACTAACGAACAGCTTTAGTGTCCAAATGGAATATCATCAACAGATCCAAAAGTAACTGGGCTCCAGGGCATGGTAGGACTAAATTATTTCAGGACACAGAGTTCAGTGACAGTGTCATAAAACCTTTTAACCAGCACTTGGCTCGTTCTTGTGGAAGTGAAAGTATACGTCACTGATTAAAGATGAAAAATAGGATATGTACAGAATTGATTGCCTTCGCGGCATAACGTACAGACTCACCTGCCTGCGTCGCACATGTTGTTACGTGTGGTCCTCCATTCTTTAAGGATTTCTCCCATTAGCTACTGTTGGTTCAGATGCTACATATTAAGGTTGCTTTGAGCGTAGATGGCAGAAAGTACATCCAAATTAGTTTAAATATATTATCCCATATAGAAATTTCAGTAACAGGAAGGACATGAGGTAGGGTTGGCTGATTGACAGATTAGCTGTGTGAGCAAGACTGGGTTATTGCAACCCTTCTGTCCTGTGTTTCTTGGGTCTTGGGATGCATCCTTGCCCTGATGTGGGAAGGCTATCTTGAAATGTTTGTCTTTGGAACCCAGGCAGTATGTGGATGAGAAAAAAAACCTACTCTCTCTCTCTGTGTGTGTATGTAAACAGAGGCTTCCTAGTGAGGCCATATGTAAGTGTTCCAGTGAACAGCCCCAGTTAAGTTTTAGTTGATAGCTATTATGAACAGCTAGAGCAAATGAGCCTGAAGTAGGGTCCACCTCCCCACCTTGGAGGCTCCCAGTTGAGGCGCCAGACATGGTAGGAGAGGGATGGGAACATCATCACTATTCTATGTTGACCTGGTTCACAGTATTCTCCAAGAAATAGTTCTTGGGCTGGAGAGATGGCTTAGCTGTTAAGGCGCTTGCTTGCGAAGCCTAAGGACCCATGTTCAACTCTCCAGATCCCACATTAGCCAGACGCACAAAGGTGTGGCAACTGCAAGATTGCACGTGCCCACTAGGTGGCGCAAGTGTCTGGAGTTCGATTGCAGTGGCTGAGGCCCTGCTGCTTCAATTCTCTCTCTTCCTCTCTCTCTCTCTCTCTCTCTCTCTAAAATAAAAAAACAAAAAAAAATTAAAAAGAAATAGTTCTTGTTTTAGATCACTGGGTTGAGATAATTTGTTGTGTTGCAATAGATAACTATGACAGTGTTTTCATTTTCTTGTACAGTGTGTCTGTGTGATGTCTTCTCAAATCCCTTTGAACTTTATATTCTCCTTTATGTCATTAAGAACTTAATCACACTTCACCTTATTTCCCAATTTATCCTTGCTTGGATTGTGTTTTTCTTGCTTTCCTATTTGGATTACAAGCAGTTTTGAAGTCATGGATATCTAAAAGCATATATGACATATTATTAAATGATAATAATTAAAGGATAGCAGCTAATTACTAGATGGTTAATAGTTTTGCAAACAATGGTAAATCTGTGGGTGTTGTAATTTTTTTTCTAGGAATTCTACCTTTGAATTAAATATAAACTACACTATTTAGCCTCATCTAACTAACCCCCCCTTTGCCCATAGATACAAAAATCTGTAGATGCTCAAATCCTATATATATATATATATATATATATAGCATTTAATTTATGCACACCCTCATATACTTTAAATCAACTATAGATTACCTATGATTCCTAATATAATGTAAATGCTACTATGTTGTTTCTGGAATAATGACAAAAGACAGGGGCTGTACATGTTCAATGTAATGCATTTACAATAATAATCTCAGGCTGAAGAGAAGGCTTGGCAGTTAATGTGCTTGCCTGTGAACCCTAGGGACCCAGGTTTGATTCACCAGCACCCAGGAAAGCCAGATGCACAAGGTAATGCATGTGCCTGGAGTTGGTTTGCAGTGGTTAGGGTCCCTGGTGTGCCCATTCTCTCTCTCTCTCTGCCTCTTTTTCTCTCTCAAATAAATTTAAAAAATTAAAAAAATTAATAATCTCAATGAGCACTTGGTTGGTACAGAAGGCTGACTGAACTCTAAGGATGAAATAATAACCATCTGTTATAGTTGTACAGATGTGCATTCATTTGTGGAAGCTAGTCTGTTAATTGTTATTTGATCTCCAGGAGGTATTAGTGGAAGTTTTGAGTCACAAAAATAGGAAGCCACTTTATTAAACAAAGTCAGATATTAAATTGGAAAATTGAGGGTGGCTCAAAGAAGTGACAAGGTCTTTTGGGAATTCCAAGTCAGAGCTGAAAACTAGAAGATGAAACCACTCCAAGAACTTGTGACAAGGATCTGTATGTCAGGATCTTAAAAAGATTAAATATTTGTATCTACTTATTTGGGAATGAGAAAGAGAGAGAAAGAGAATGGGTGCACCGGGGCCTCCAGTCACTGCAAATGAACTCTAGATGCATGTGCCACTTTATGTATCCAGCATACTGTGGGTACTGGGGAATTGAACCTGGGTCCTTAGGCTTTGCAGGCAGGCGCCTTAATCTTAACCACTAAGCCATCTCTCCAGCCCCCACAGAAAACATTTTATTGAGAATTTTAATACACAAACAATAATTTGATCATATTTCCTTCCCATTACTCTCTTTTGTCTTTCTTTCCCCACCCCTATTCCAGTGAAGACCCTCCTCTTTCTTTTTTTTTTTTTTTTCCTAGGTAAGGTCTCCTCTAGCCCAGGCTGACCTGGAATTCACTCTGTAGTCTCAGGGTGGCCTCAAACTCATAGTGATCCTCCTACCTCTGTCTCCTGAGGGCTGGGATTAAAGGCATGCAGCACGCCTCCAGCCCCTAAAACAAACTCCAGATGCATGCCCCACCTTGTACATTTGGTTAATGTGGGTCCTGGGGAATTGAACCAGTACCTTTTGGCTTTGCAGGCAAGTGCCTTAACCACTAAGTCATCTCTCTAGCCCCTGTTTTAAATTTTTTTTTCATAATATTTACTTATGAGAGAGATAAAGGAGAGAGATAGAAAATAGGCATGCCAGGACCTCCTACCACTGCAAACGAACTCCAGATGTGTGAGCCACTTTGTGCAACTGGCTTTACGTGAGCACTGGGGAATTCACCCTGGGCCATCAGGCTTTGCAAGCATGTGCCTTTAACTGCTGAACTACCTCTCCAACCTGGACCCTCCCCTTTCTACGAGGTCCTTTTTCTTTATTTATATTTCAGTCTTTTTGTCTTCCCCTATGTTAAAATGTCCATGGACTCAGAATTGTGCAGGTTTGGGGGGAGGGGTTAACAACAACCACTGTGAGGTTATGAATGCACCCATCAGTTCATGTCCAGGGGACAGTGTCCCGAAGTGCTCTGTTCTTTTCAACCCCTCTTCCACAATGTTCTCTGAGCCCTGGAGAGTGTGACAGGGTTGGCTGGTGTAGTCTAGGCACTGGGCTTTCTCTTCTTGTCACGTTGCTGAGTGTTGGGGCTAGAATCTTTTTAAACCAATATTCTCTTCTCACTGCTGTCCCGAAAGATTTGGCAAAGCCAACGAAGGAAGAGTTATAGTTATAGACACTTCAGTGTTTCAGCAAGCAATGACAACAATATTCTTTTTTATATTTTATTTTTATTTATGCGAGAGAGAGAGAGAGAGAGAAAGAATGGGTGAGCGAGGGCCTCTAGCCACTGCAAACTCACTCCAGACGCATGCGCCACCTTGTACATCGGGCTTACGTGTGATCTGGGGAATCAAACCTGGGTCCTTAGGCTTCACAGGCAAGTGCCTTAACTGTGAAGCCATCTCTCTGGCCCAACAACAATAGTCTTTAAATAAAAGTGAAACGACTAGCTGTTTCCAATCAGTAGACTGTTACCATGAATTTAGTGTATGTCTCCAGTCAGTCATCCCAGCAATGTAACAGTGAGACTGGAGAAATTACAAAGCCCAGCACTATTATAATTTGATAAAGAGAGCCATTTACACTGTCAGTGAAAGATATGACATTGCAAGTGTACCTTGTTAAATGGCCCGTGAATCAAATACAACAATGGTATGAGCTTGACAGGTCCTTTCTCCAGACCACCTGTGAGTAGAGACAAAGCCAGGACAGGGGATTGTTGCCCCCCCCCCCCCCGGCCTTCCTAGGTAAAATAGGCTCTGTGTGCGTGTGTTAGTAAATAAAATTCTATTGGAATCCAGAAACATTTGTTCATTTATATATTGTTGCTGGCTGCTTTTGCACACAATATAAGGAGAGTTGAACGGCTGTAACTGAAATAAGGCTGGCTGATAAAATGTGAGAAACTCACTCACATTTGAGTATCAGAAAAAGAATACACGTAGCTGAGATGTATTTATACTAAAATTACGTACCTATTGAAGTTCAAATGTAGCCATGAGTTTTCTCTTTTGCTTTGATAAATCTAGCCTTCCTAGATAGACGCTTTCTGGCCCACAAAGTCTAACATATTTGACACTTGGCCTTTTCCCGACTCCTGACATGGAGGGAAAAAGAAAATTCTAAACTAGTATGAAAAACATCTCGTTTGGGGCAGGTTTAATTACCAAGTTGATATCTAACCCTGAATTAGACCTTGGTTCATATTTGTCAGTTAGGATGTCTGGTAATGCTTGCCTGCTTCTCAGACCTATGTGAGGTGTGCTGGGTAATGAAGGGTGAGAAGGGACTTGCAAAGTGGCATATGGAACCAAGGCCGTGTTTGGTGGATTCCTAATATTACAGTGTGGGTCCTCAATCTATATCCACTGGATGCAGAGCCTAGAAGGAACAGTAGCATGATTTGGTGTAGTTAGGAGGAAGGGTCATAGCCAGATGTCATTCCTGAAACCCAATTAGCCAAAGAAAAGTTAAAAGAAATTTCAAGTAGATGTCTTTTGTTCTTTATTTCTTCGCCATCATCTTGGGCTAGATAGTACTTTATTCTATGGGCTCGGAATCAATGTGATGTTTCTTTCTGCCCCGAGAAAAACAAAATCTTCTCTTTTGGAATCATGGACGAGAGAGATGAGTCCTATTTTGCATGTTGATAGATGTAGCGTTAGTGAGAGCCATGCTGGATATCCAAGGCATTGACACGTGGTAAGATTGTGCTTCTGAGGGCTGGAGAGATGGCTTAGCAGTTAAGTGCTTGCCTGTGAAGCCTAAGGACCCCGGTTCGAGGCTCGACTCCCCAGGACCCACGTTAGCCAGATGCACAAGGGGGCGCATGCGTCTGGAGTTCGTTTGCAGTGGCTGGAGGCCCTGGCGTGCCCATTCTCTCTCTCTCTCTCTCTGCCTCTTTCTCTCTCTGTCTGTCACTCTTAATAAATCAGTAAAAATTAAAAAAAAAGATTGTGCTTCTGTACAGGAGCAGGGAGAAACTATTTGAAGAACAAGAGTGGGAAGGAGACATTGCTGTTATTAGCCCATCTTTAAGGAATTTTTCTAGCCTAGCGTACCTGGCATCCTGCTATAAAACATTTGCCTAGATCTTGCCAAATTGCCACTGCATACTGCATTAAAAACTGGGACTAAGTTTTACTTTCAGAATCTGTCCTAATGGGAACTTTACCCTTCAAAGAGTTGAGTATTAGATTTTGTTCAGCTATGATATTTTTAAACATAGCTTCATTGTGTCCTAGGAATTTATTGTTCATTTGTTTACTCAGTAGGTGGTGATTATCTTGATGTCAAAAGTTTTAATCATTTCAATATCCCCAGCATGTAGCTTTATGCTAGTAGGCCGTAGATAAGTAGGGATTGAATAACCTCAATAAATATGAACCTGATAGAAATATTTTCTTGCCCTAACATTCTCTGCTTCACCTCCAATGCAATTTTTTTTTTCTAAAATAACTTTACATTAGTCAATTATAATTTGTTGTGGGTTATTTACTTGGAATATAATTCAACTTCCACTCCTTACTATTCCTTTCTTTCCCTTGGCTACTGGTCTGTGAATATGATTTCAATTCTTGCCTCAATGTGAATCATGTCAGCCGGGAAAATTAAACTCTGCCCACTTTCCAAATTCCAGTTCGGGATATGCCTACGTGGATAGTCAACCGACATGGTGTATTCCCCGTGCAAGGTATACTAAACGGTCAGGTGGACTGGGGGGGGGGGTGGGTAGCTCAGTTGCTGTTGCCTGTGTCTTACGTTACCAGGATGGGTGAACTTGACAAGTCATTTAGCCTCTCTGGAAGCCAGACTCTCAGGAAGTCGGCTAACATGAGACCATAGTGACAATAATGGTTTCCGAACTGTGCCGAGTGAAGCTCTGTAGAGTTCTGAAACTCAGCCAAAGGCGTCCCGTTACACACATCAGCTATGCATTACTTATGTGAGGTTGTGACAATGTTGAGCCTAAAAGAAATTGCCATGGAGGGCTGGAGAGATGGCTTAGCGGTTAAGGCGTTTGCCTGCAAGGCCAAAGGATCCGGGTTCGATTCTCCAAGACCCAGGTAAGCCAGGTGCACAAGGGGGCGCAGGCGTCTGGAGTTTGTTTGCAGTGGCTGGAGGCCCTGGTGTGCCCATTCTCTCTCTCTCTCTCTCTCTGTCTGTCTGTCTCTGTTTCTCACTTGCTCTTTCAAAATGGATAAATTAAAAAAAAATTTTAATGCAATGGAAAACTCCTAAAGGTTTCACATACGTAGTAAAATGGAAGTTTTGTTTAGGAGGCAGTGTGCTTGAATTTTGCCATCACAGCTCCACTGGTAATGAAACACCCTGCGGTGGCATGTCATGGAAGTCTCGAGAAAGCCAGCTCTTCTGGGAATGGCCTGTGTTAAAGTGCTTGGGCTATTGTAAAAGAAAACCCCTTGTAAGCAGCACTTTATGTGTGCGTGTGGGGGAGTCGCTATGGAGTAGGCTGTGTAAATTATGTCAGGGTGTTCTGCTCCTTGTTACAACTTCTAATGACCCAGGTGCCAAGGACAAAGGCACTCGAAAGTGAACACAGGGTCCACTTGGCACAGGGAATGCGTGTTATCAAAGTAGGAGGCCCACGGCCACCGGTTCTTAAGATCAGGATGGGTGGTCTGACCCGAATCAGCTTGGCACTACGGTGGTATGCAAAGTTATTGACTTCCTGGAGCTGTGACTAGACATATGATATTTTGTTTTGATACCAAATATGCTAAAATGTAACATTTGTTTCTATGCACAATGTTTTAGGTCCATTTCCTGATTTTTTTTTTTCTTTAAAGAAATGAAATGGAAAACTTGACACCTTAGGCTAACTTCAACATGTCTAAGCATGTTTCCAGTCCATTCCATATCTGGTCTCTATTATCAGGCCAGCCACCCACACACTAAGTGCATGACCGCACGGACTCAGGTCTCAGCCACATTGCAGCGTTCATCGGTTTGGGATTCTATTTTTCTCTTATCACAGCACTCCCTCAAGCCCTTGGCTTTCTAACGGAAATTCAAAAGCATGTCTGGTTTGAGTTTGATTTCAGGCATGTGAATTTAAGGTATTCATGAGATTCACAAGCAGAACGCCCTGATGAAAATATGTATGAGGAAGGGCTAGATCTCAGCTGAAAATCTGAAAATACATTTCCTAAACACTCGTTATGGAGATCATTGAAGTTGATGAGTTAATTTGGGGGAGGGAGTAAATAATGAGAAAGGTGACTGACTGAGAGGCATCTAAAATACGGCCTGAAGATGGGAAGATTGAAAATCATCCCTGTTCACATTTTGAATATAAAAGCTTAGATTTATTGTGTAGCTAAAACTGTAGTTCTCCCCCCGGGGTGTTTTTTGCACTCTGTGGGACATTTATCCAGGCTCGAGACCACTATGTGGATGGGAACACTGCAGTGTCTAGTGAAAAGAAACCCCAATCCCTTCCTTGATTTATGTATGTATATATATGTATATATTTTAAAAACCACTCTGTTGGAAGGAAAGGAGTTTGGTGCAGGGCTCAGAAAAGAGAAGGGTAGAAATGAGATAGGAAGCTATTGTGAGATGCTGGACAGGAGGTATTAGTTGAGTTACTGTGGCAGGATTGGGGGTGGAGAGAAGGAGGGGGGTTAAATGTGTTTTGTGGGCAGAAATGATAGGATTTGTCAATGATTAAATACGAGTTTTGAGGGAGAAAAAAAATAAATCAGGCTAAACCCTCGTATTTCTGTCCTGAGAATCTAGAGGGATGTTCACAAGGTGAGGAAAATCAGCAATACATGAGTTTAGGAACTACGAATTCACTGTTAATCTGTTTAGATTGAAATGCTATGTGAACTTTGAATGAAATAACATTTGGTTACATATGAGTTTAAAGCTATAAAAATTAGAATATAGAGGACATGGCTGCACAAAGTCATAATTTTTTAAAATTTTATTTTAGATAGATGGATAGATAGATAGATAGAGAGAGAGACTTGGTGCAAGAGGGCCTTAGCTGCTGCAATCAAACTCCAGATGCTTGCGCCACCTAGTGGACATGTGCGACCTTGTGCTTGCCTCACCTTTGTGTGTCTAGCTTACGTGGGATCTGGGAAGTTGAACATGGATCCTTAGGCTTCACAGTCAAGTGCCCTAACCACTAAGCAATGTCTGCAGCCCACAAAGTCATAGCTTTTATGTTATAAGAGAAGATATAAAGAGCACAGGGCAAACATTCTGAATAAGTGTGCTCCTATATTACTCGTTAGACCTGCACATTTCACTTCCTCTCTCTGAAAATACCATTTTTTCTACATGTGAAAGAAAGATGTTAAATTAAACAATGTCTTCAACTAATTCATGAACACTTAAAAAATTAACCTTCTCTCATTAATCCCATGTTTTCCATTTTAATCATTCTAACCTATTACACTCATGAAGAAATCACACATTAATTTCACCTAGGACGTTGATATTTTCACATTGTAAGGCTGGTCCAGACTATAAATCTTTGATACTTGTGTTATTGGCTATGCCAGTATGGAATTATAGAGATGAAGCTTAACCCACGTCTCTTAGTACTAATCATTAACGTCTATTCTCAGATTTTTTTTTAAATCCAGAATCAATTGTGTGCTAGACATGGTCATTTTGAGTCTTGCAGTCTACCCTGCCCTGTCATTGACAGTGAGTTTGAATCAGCCATCCTATGTAACTTATCAAAACTTCTAAACATGGCTAGATTACCAGCACTGTGCTGCTATACTATGTAGCACTATACATATTTGATAAAATTTCATGCAAAAGCAATGACTATGATACTTTAATCAGTGCTTTATCTTTATTCTATTGAAGTATTTTCATTTTGCTGTGTACCCCAAGTAGCCCATGATTCTTTTAAAAAAAAATTTGTTCATTTTTATTTATTTATTTAAGAGCAACAGACAAAGAGAAAAAGAGCCAGATAGAGAAAGAATGGGCACGCCAGGGCCTCCAGCCACTGCAAATGAACTCTAGACGCGTGTGCCCCCTTGTGCATCTGGCTTACGTGGGTCCTGGGGAATCGAGCCTTGAACCGGGGTCCTTAGGCTTCACAGGCAAGCGCTTAACCACTAAGCCATCTCTCCAGCCCTAACCCACGATTCTTGTTGCTATGTTCACTGTCCTCACATTGGAGATTCCTGGACTTGACAATACCTACTGCTTCATCCTTAACACATGGACCCGCACTTGTTTTGATAATGTATGCTTGTTCCTGGCTTAACAAGACATCAGTTTAAAAATGACTTCTCTGTATATATTTCCTTTCGATATTAGGTATTGATTTTTATCAATGCAACTTTGGAACAGTGAGGATTTATCAATATTTCCAGGTCGTTTTATGAAGTAAAGGAACATGAACTTGGTTGGGGAAGAAAAAAACAGAAGAATATTCATTGTATATGCCAAACAAGTGTGGAGGAGTTGCTTGCAGCAAGCGGGGATCAAGTTTTAGGACTACGATCTGATAATAATCATGGCCAGAGGGCTGGAGAGATGGCTTAGCCATTAAGGCATTTGCCTGCAAAGCCAAAGGACCCAGGTTCGATTCCCCAGGACCCACGTTAGCCAGATGCACAAGGGGGCGCACGCGTCTTGAGTTTGTTTGCAGTGGCTGGAGGCTCTGGCGTGCCCATTCTCTCTCTCTCCCTCTTTCTTGGTCAAATAAATAAATAAAAATATTAAAAAATAATCATGGCTGGGACAATACCACAAATGACAGCCCTATGCAGACATGCGGAGAGGTAGCAAGACAGGCGGTAGTTAATAGCTGAGCAGGGAGCATGAAGGACTGCATGAACAAAGTGTCAGGAACAGTGGAACAGGCTTGTCCTTGAAGGCTCAGGTGTCTGGTTATCATCCAGGGATGCGGAGGATGTAGCTACCGGGGCTGCAGTGTAGGAGTAGCTGACCCAGCTAACCTCTAAATAGTTATCAGCACCTGGACTTAGGAACAATAAAACGTGCTAAGGAACACGGCCGCTGGGGTGCATGTCAGCCTCTGGAGAAACCACCTCTTATTAGAATGTGGACTCAAGGTCACTGCTAGAGCAGAGAGCATCGTGCTTCCAAGTCCTGGAGTATTAACAGCAAATGGCAGACATCCAGTACAATTGAGTTGCAGACCAAAAAAAAGAAAAAGAAAAAAGAAAAAAAAAAAAAGGAAATTATAGGGCAAAACAGTTTAGAAATCCTGGGTGGTGGTGTGAGATGGTTCTAAATATGCCCTCTTTTCTTTAATATTTTTATTTTTATTTATTTATTTGACCAGAGAGAGGGACACATGCGCCACCTTGTGCATCTGGCTTACGTGGGTCCTGGGGAATCGAACCTGGGTCCTTTGGCTTTGCAGGCAAACGCCTTAACCACTAAGCCATCCCTCCAGCCCTAAATATGCACTCTTTGTGGACATTGAGAATCATGAGTCGCCCATAATGAATGGAATTCAGTGGAAGTACGGTGCATGACTGTGGGCTGGGCCACCAAAGGCACTGTGACTTCTTGCTTGGTTCTCACAGTCTCTTATCAGGGACTCTGGGGCTCCTGTCATGAACACAGCCTGACAGCACTGAGCAGAGCCAGCTTTGGGCCCGCTGCCATCTTAGCAAATGGACCCTCTAGCCCTAGACACATCTTCAGATGACCATAGCCCTGACTATCATTTGACTCCAAACTGTGTGACCCTCAACTAGAACCAGCCAAGTAAGCAATGCCTAGACAGCAGGGATCTGCCTCCCATCTCGCTTTTCCAGCCTGATTTCTCAATGTCTTGCAACTTCAGGCTGTGGTGCCCTTAGCAATAGAGTCATACCATTTAGTTCAGGTGGTAGCCAAGTGCCTTGGCAATAGCCTGCACTGTTTTTGTGAGGGGGCCTCATGGGCCTCCCTGGCCAACAGCTCACCACTGTGGGGGCTAACCCAATCCTGGCACCGTGATTTACCAGCAATAGCCTACAGTAGCTGGGTCACACACCCTCCAAGGCTCAGGGAACATTGCAGAAAGAATGTTAGAGCCATCGGGTGGGAAGGTATACTTTGAGACATGGTCTTCTCCCCAGAGACTGACTGGTATATTCATGACCCCACTGAGGAGGGCCCTAGGTGGAATGGAGATGGAGCAGAGGGGACATGAAAGTATAAGTAAATGGGAAAATGACCAATTTGCAATATGTTCAATTAATAAAGTTCTCAATAATATGTGAAGACATCAAGTTATGTTAAGCAATTGTTTAAATGGGTAACTAACCATTCAATGTACTTTTATTATGCTGAAAAATTCCTCTGAAGGAAATTAAAAGTATAGTTTTAACCTTTGCCATTTTTAATAAAAGTTAGCTTCATAGAAAGAAATTAGGACCTGACATTTATTGCACTGCAATTATCGTTGTTATAATTATTAAAAAATCTCATTTATAAGTCTAGAATATGATAAAGTACTGCTAATAGTATAATAAATAATAAAAATGGAATAAAAATAAGCATTCCCTCCCCCCCCAAAACAACATAAAATGTTGCAGCATCTTGGGCTGGAGGGATGGCTTAGTGGTTAAAGCATTTGCCTGCAAAGCCAAAGGACCCAGATTCAATTCTCCAGGACCCATGTTAGCCAGATGCACAAGGTGACACATGCATCTGGAGTTTGTTTATAGCAGCTGAATGCCCTGGCATGCCCATTCTCTATCTCCCTCTATATCTCCTTCTTTCTATCTCTCTTAACGAAATAAAATAAAACTTAAAGCCGGAAGCCGGGTGTGGTGGCGCACGCCTTTAATCCCAGCACTAGGGAGGCCGAGGTAGGAGGATCGCCATGAGTTTGAGGCCACCCTGAGACTACATAGTGAATTCCAGGTCAGCCTGAACTAGAGTGAGACCCTACCTCAAAAAAACCAATAAAATAAAATAAAAATAAATAAATAAAAATTTTAAAAGCCTATTTTGGACAAATATCTACCAGAACTGTCTTTGCCTTTGTTTGTTTCCTTTCTGTGCATACCGGTGACCTTTTCTGATGACACTCAACAACCTTGCTAATCGTGTTGTCTGTCGACGACATTGTGGTGTCTGTTGGCTAATTAGACACATAGGCTTCACTCCACCCTACACAATCTGTACTATAATCAATTTCCAAACTAATCAATGCTTATATTTAAACCCAAAAGCATGGCATTGTTCAGTTATGGTAGCCTACATCCAAACATGTACCACAATCATGTAGCTAGTGGTAACTGCACTATGGGGGGGGGGTTAGTTTTCAGCCCCACCCAGCAGCTCTATGTTCTCCCCTGTTCTGCCTCCCTGACAGGCAGAAGGTTAACTGGGACAGAAGATCTGGGCTTTGGACATTGACTAGCATTCCAGTTCTCCATGAGGGCTACCTTTATGAATGATGAGCCGTCTTAAATACTTGGTGTATTTTTATATTACCCTCCATTAGCTGAGGAGCCCGAGTGCGTGACCATTCCCGGCAAACTAATGGATCGTAACAAATAGCCTGGGTGATTTAATTTGAAGAGCCACCGGGAAACGCAACAGCCATAATTTAAACATGCGAAGAAGGGCTTTCAGAGATTGGTGCACTGAAAGCAACAGGAAGCTGTTGATAACAGAAAAAAAAAATGACCCTAAAATGTAATAATTTGTACCATTTTAGGTGGGAGGAAAGCGCTCCACAGGGCTCCAAAGGATTCAGAGGCTCTCGCTTATTGCAGAATGTATAGTAGATGAGGAAGATAGGGATGGGTGAGTCATAAGAGAAAGGATCTGATGTCCCGGCATACTGATTAGGGAGGCAAGGGATGGTGAAATATATGTTTTAATGATTCTCAGTAAGCATGGAGTCAATAAAGCATAATTTATATTGCATATAAAATCTTAGCATTATGAAAAATAGTTGTCCCAGTGACTCATCCTCTCTTGGCTGCTAGGGAAAAGGCACTACACCCCACGCCCAGGGAGCATGTCTCTCCCACAAGCACCAGGCGAACCCTGCGGAGATGCTACTCGATTGTCCTCTCGTTCACCGTGGCTAATTCTACTAAGCTGGGCCCATCAGATTCGCTCTCCCAAGATCAACGACGAAAGGGTCTCTAGTCAGGTGGACCGTGGCATGTTACCTTGTGCTGATAGCATGTAAACAGTCACCTTCTCACTGCTCGGGGCAAAACACCGGGCCAGAAACAATTAGCAGAAGGAAAGGGCTTATTTTCAATTTACAGGCTCAAAGGGGGACATTTCATCCCGGTGTGGGGAAAGTGTGGCAGGAGCAGACAGCTGGGCGCCCCATCTCCTGTAGCAGCAGGGAGGAAGTAGAGATTAGGAAAGTTGGGGGATTTTATGTGGGTGTAAAGGTAGGGCTTGTCACCCACATATAAGTGGTCCAACTTTTATTAAAAGTAAACTTATTATTATTATTTTTTTGTTTTTTTGAGCTAGGGTCTCACTCTAGACCAGGCTGACCTGGAATTCACTATGTAGTCTCAGGGTGGCCTCGAACTCACAGTGATCCTCCTACCTCTACCTCCCGAGTGCTGGGATTAAAGGTGTGCGCCACCACGCCTGGCTGAAAGATAAAAGTTCTAATAAAAACACCTGAGTCTATTAGGGGGACACACATTCAAACTGTAAGGTCCCAGCAAGACCTCTCCTCCAGCAGGGGTCCACCTGTCAAAGGGTATATCAGGTAGGAATTAAGCATTAGGCTTAATTATAAACACATGAGGGCCGTGGGACTACATTTTACATTCAGAGCACCACAAGCAAATATAGAAGTAGGTCTGGGCCTTTTAATAATGTCTGCTAAAGCAAGGCAAGCTTGGCTGTAGAGCAAAGCCTTTGAACCCGGAGCGTGATGATCTTTTTGTTTCCCCGCATTCTTCTAGTCCCTGAGGCCCTATTATATTGCCTGCATTGGGTACCATGAAATATCCTGTATCCTTACGGAAAAAAAAAAAAAATCCTCATTGTTTTTGAATAATATCTATTCCCGAGAAACGGTTGCTTCTTTTTGAAGATTAAACATTTCTTCTACTAAAACCAGAGTGATCCTTAAGATTTTACCAGAAACACCACGAGACATTGAAGGACATAGGAGGACAAGGAAATAGAGGGGAAACTTATTACACCCACCTGGGCCACTGTGGCTGCAAGAGACCTGAGGCTCCCTGATGTGTGACAGGTACCTTGGGCAATAGCCAGTGGTGGAGGGCCCAGGATGGATGAGGAGCTTCAAGCCTGCGCAAGTGTGGACAGCCGGCTGAGGTGGATTCAGAGCTCAACTTACCAGGGCAAGTGTGGAAGCGGCACCTTAGGGTCTGGGTATCGCACAAGAAGGTTTCACTTCAACCACAACAGAGACACGGCTTTGCTGTGATCACGGCAGGAGTTCTAATGCACGTGGGGTCCCCAGGCACCGACAGTCACAGCTGAGGCCCGGGGTTCTCTTGCGCTCACCAGTAACACCAGGAACTGCAGCTTCCAAACCGCTGTTTTATTTTTGTTTTTTTGAGGTAGGGTCTCGCGCTCACCTGGAATTCACTATGCAGTCTCAGGGTGGCCTTGAACTCACGGCGATCTTCCTACCTCTGCCTCATTCATTAGATGTTCAAAAATCTAGCCCATAACTTTTTTTTTTTTTAATAAGGGGAATTTGTTTCTAGACCTTTTTTTTTTTTCTTCTAGGTTTTTTTTTTTTTTTTTTTTTTTTTTTGAGGTAGGGTTTCACTCTAGCTCAGGCTCTCCTGGAATTCACTATGGAGTCTCAGGGTGGCCTCGAACTCACAGCGATCCTCCTACCTCTACCTCCCGAGCGCTGGGATTAAAGGCGCGTGTCACCACGCCCGGCTCTTTTATTTTATTGTATTTTTAATGTAAAACCAGTATTTTCTTTCCAGGATACCTATATAAAAACTATTCATTAGATGTTCAAAAATCTAGCCCATAACTTTTTTTTTTTTTAATAAGGGGAATTTGTTTCTAGACCTTTTTTTTTTTTCTTCTAGTTTTTTTTTTTTTTTTTTTTTTTTGAGGTAGGGTTTCACTCTAGCTCAGGCTCTCCTGGAATTCACTATGGAGTCTCAGGGTGGCCTCGAACTCACAGCGATCCTCCTACCTCTGCCTCCCGAGTGCTGGGATTAAAGGCGTGCGCCACCACGCCTGGCTTCTTCTAGGTTTTTAGACCTAAACACATTTGTGGATCATTCCTAGCCTGTGGATATCTAACCCTGTGATCTGACTGCTGTTCGCCAAGCCAGGGGTTAATATGTTGAGTCACAATGTTTTCTAAAATGTCTGAGCTTGTACCGGGTAAGCTCTGTATAACCATTTTTAAAATATTTTATTTATTTATTTTTTTCTAGAGGGGTGGGGGGAGAGAGAGAGAGAGAGGGAGAGAGAGGACAATGGGCTATTGCCACAGAAGACAGGTGCTAAATGCAAGTACCCCTTTGTGCATCTGACTTTATGTGGGTCCTGGGGAACTGATCCCGGGGGTTAGTCTTTGCAGGCAATCTCCTTAGCCTCTGAATCATCTCGCCAGCACCGCCCCCCCATAACTATTGAAAATCATTTTAAATCAACTCTTAAGTAACTTCTGTGATTACAAAAGTCCTTTTCCCCCACCTATGGTCTTGCTCAATAGTAAAAAGGATGTGTGTGTTCTTGGAGATGGTGGTGGTGTATGTATCTGTGTGCGTTAGTGTTATATTCAGAGAACCCTAGAGGGTAGATGTATTTTATCAAGTTTCTCAGAAATTTCAAATCTAGAAATTAAACAAATGAGAACGTTCAATGTTATGACATTTATTAAGAAGGGACCAATTTCAGCTTCTAATTTGCTATTGAAATACTTTAGGATTTATCTCTGCCTGCCAATTTTTTACTTAACATGTAATACTCTGATTTTTATGTGATAACCAATTAGATTTCGAAAATTTTATGTGATATACTCGTAAATTTATTTTTATTTGAGACAGAGAGAGAAAGAGTGGAAGAGAGGGAGACAGAGAGAGAGAGAGAGAGAGAGAGAGAGAGAGAGAGAGATTGGACAGAATTGGTTCTCCAGGGCCTCTAGCTACTGCAAACAAACTCCAGATGCATGTGCCACTTTGTGTATCTGGCTTTACACAGGTACTGTGGAGTTGAACCAGCTAGTGTCCAAGCATTCAGAACACATGATTTCACAGGGGACATCCGATTCAAACCACCACAGGAGATATTGAAAACTAAGAGAAAATAGTTTAAATTCTTTTTCATAGTTCCATGGCACGCTGTCATTTATTACAGAGCTCCTCTCCTCACTCTAGGTTAGAGCTCGGAAGCTTGAATTTTCCCAGCTCAAATGTACCTACAGAGAGAGGCGCAGGTTTGCACGACAGATGCTTCAGGATGGCTCTTGGGCAAGGCCAGGGGCAGATGGGGGAAAGGCTCCAACAACAGATGCTCTCTGTGAACAAAAGGAGTCAGACTGGGTAGGAATTGTGGTTGAAGGGAATGGGATGTTCGAGCTGAAAGGGTGAGACAGCAGGGAGGAGAAACCAGAGGAGTTGTGTCTGGGAATGAGAGAAACCATGCTAACTAGGCAAGAGGAAAGGCCAGGGGCTCTAGACCAGGCTGACCTGGAACTCACTATGTAGTCTCAGGGTGGCCTCGAACTCACGACGATCCTCCTACCTCTGCGTCCCGAGTGCTGGGATTAAAGGCGTGTGCCACCACGCCCTGCTGGTACTTACATTGCTATACATCACCTTGCATTGAATGTCTCTAATTGTGAGCTGTAGGGAAGAATTCTCTGCCTAAACCAGGAAGGGAACGACTTCCAGATCGTCCCAGACAAGAGCGAAGGGAATTTGAATGGTAGACCAAGAGCAGATGCTGCGGGCAGCCTTTTGCGTTGTGGTCTCCCTCCCCCTCTGGCCAGCTTGGTGTGTCCCTGAACTTGCTAGAATAAACCTCGATTGCTTGTTTGCGCCCTGCTGTGGATGCTTCTCTTTTGGAAGCCCAAGAACCGAGACAGCTGCCTTGGTTGAAGTCAGAGGGCAGGTGGGGAGGAGGGCTGTCACCCCCTCCAAGACAGAGACAAGTACCACGCAGTGAGCAGTGCGATAACGGGTTCAGGAGGGCTCTTGACACAGGTGCACAGGTTTCAGAAAGGCCTGGAAGAATGACCCGCTGTGAAGGAAAGAGGTAACACTGGATAGGAATGAGTCTGCAGAGCCAGATTGGTGCTAAAGAGAAAGATATATATATATATTTCCCCCCTCTTATTCCGGCTTCCATATTTTTCTCCCTTCCTCTTTCCCCTTTTTTTCTGGGTAAGAGACGCAGAGTTAGGGACCAGGATGGTATTGAGATGGAATTTGCTCCTCTATTCCCCCTCCCTCACCTCATTGGGAGCTAAGAAGTGAGGGCTGGAGAGATAGCTTAGCAGTTAAGCGCTTGCCTGTGAAGCCTAAGGACCCCAGTTCGAGGCTCGATTCCCCAGGACCCACATTAGCCAGATGCACAAGGGGGTGCACGCATCTGGAGTTCGTTTGCAATGGCTGGAGGCCCGGGTGTGCCCATTCTCTCTTTCTCTCTCTGTCACCCTCAAATAAATAAATAAAAATATTTTTAAAAAATTTTAAAAAAAGAAGTGAGCGGTGTATGGGAAGTAAATGTTGAGCCTTTGGGTCTGGAGAGGGCAGAATCGGAGGGCTGAGGCGCCTCCTGTGGGAGGGTAGCTCCCTTTCAGCCACTTGGGCATTGCGTATCTGTTCACCAAGCAGCGTAGGACCAAGGTTGAAAGCTATTGCTCATTTGGCTAGAGGACTCGAGGCACCTTGGAGTCTGCGTGACTCACCAGAGGACGGGCTTCCCTGCAGCCTGACAGCCACCAAGAAATGGCAAGGCAAAGGCTATTTCTGGTTTCAGCTGCCACACTGGGATTCAAATTATTTTATTTTTAAAATTTTTGTTCATTTATTTATTTATTAGGGAGAGCAAGAGAGAGAGAGAGAGAAAGAGAGAATGGGTGCACCAGAGGCTCCAGTCACTGCAAACGAACTCCAGACGCATGTTCCACCTTGTGCATCTGGCTTTTGAAGATACTGGGGAATTGAAACTGGGTCCTTAGGCTTCACAGTCAAGTGCCTTAATGGCTAAGCCATCTCTCCAGCCTGGATTTGCATTCTCATATAAGCAAGGTATGCAAAGAAGATGTGGAAAACAAGGCTGTCTTTCTGAACTCCTTTTCTTAGTTGTTCTTTTCCTTCTTCCCAGTCTTCTTCAAATACCCAATGACTTAAGGTTTCTTTTTTCAAAGTAGGGTCTTGCTCTAGCCCAGGCTGACCTGGAATTCACTATGGAGTCTCAGGGTGGCCTCGAACTCATGGCAATCCTCCTACCTCTGCCTCCAGAGTGCTGGGATTAAAGGTGTGCGCCACCATGCCTGACAATTTAAGGTTTCTTTTCTTTTCTTCTGTTTTTTTTTAATGGGCACTCCAGGGTCTCCACCCACTGCAAACAAACTCCAGATGCGTGCGCCCCCTTGTGCATCTGGCTAATGTGGGTCCTGGGGAATCGAGCCTCGAACCGAACCGAGGTCCTTAGGCTTCACAGGCAAGCGCTTAACCGCTAAGCCAGCTCTCCAGCCCCTTAAGGTTTCTTTTTAATAATCTTTCTTTAGTAACATGCAGTCCTAAGTCATTCAAACGTCAAGCCGTGTTTTATTTTATAAATCCCATCTTATTTCCATTCCAGGCTTTGGGCCTGCAACTCTAGCGTCATGGTAGGGGTGGTGCAGGGGACAGGCGTATGCATGTGGGCAGCGTGGACTGTCTAGGATTAAATGCTTTAAGCATCTGGTGGTGGGCTCTCCCACAACCGGCCCGCCCTCGTTATTGCTTGAACATTGTTAGAATTCAGAGCAATTCTATGGCCAGAAGGAGGTGGAGAAGAGAGGAGATAGCAGGCCAGCATCGCATCCTTGACTGGAGTTGCAGAAGGGTTTCAAAGTGCACTGCAGGGTGCTGGGTGATCATGGTAACAATTAGGCATCTTCAAGGGCGAGTTCCCCTGTGTTTGAATGATTTCTTACAAGCATGGCTGCCTGGAGCCCTTTAGTAGGAAGGCATTGCTTCTTCTGTACCTCATGGAATATCTTTGTGGTACTCTGGTTTTCTTGGGGCCATGGGTATCATGTAGCAAGGCATCCATTTGAAAACAAAGGGCAGATAATTATAGTTATACATTTTACCACTAAAGATCCTCACAGTTCACACATCCCAAGCATCTGGTAGGCTTCCGTTGCAGTTGGCTTCATGTGGCTGGGGCAAGACACACCAGCCAAAGCAGCTGACAGGAGGAAAGAGTTTTAATTTATTTATTTATCTTTAATTTTTTGGTTTTGTGAGGTAGGGTCTCACTCTAGTCCAGGCTGACCTGGAACTCACTATGTAGTCTCAGGGTGGCCTTGAACTCATGGCGATCCTCCTACCTCTGCCTCCCGAGTGCTGGGATTAAAGGCATGCGCCACCACGTCTGGCAGGAAAGAGTCTATTTTGGCTTACAATCCCAAGCGGAACCTTCACACTGGCAGGATAAGGCTGGCAGAGCAGAGGTCAGGCATCACAGCTGTAGGAAAGCATTCAGAGCGAACTGATCTCTGGCGAGGGGAAAACTGGGCCATAACATCCCAAAACCCATCCCAAGAAACACACCTCCTTCAGCAAGGCTCCACCTCTTAAATTCCCCCTAGCGGGGAACCAAGCATTGAATATGTGTGAGTTTACAAGGGGGGAGGGGTATCTATGATTCAAACCTATGATTCAAATCTATGATTCGGCTTCCGTGGCTTTGGAAGGCGAAGTATTCCATGTTGGGGTCTTGGAAGTTATTGTGCTTGACGCAAAGGGTTCCAGGTTTGAGAAGGACTCAGAAGGAAGGGATGCTGCCTCCGGTGTAGAAGGTGGTGGCAGTGGCTCAGCCTTTTGGACAATATACATGGCTGAGCATATGTTATAGAGGTCAGTGGTGGGTCACATGTGTGGGACCTATGTCAGGGACCAGTGTCATAGGTGCAGCACACACTCCTGGGTCCCAGAGCTGGACCATACTATCTGCAGCAGTCTAGCAGTCTTTTTTTAAAGTTCTATTTATTTGAGAGAGAAAGAGAAAGAGAGAGAGAGAGAGAGAGAGAGAGAGAGAGAGAGAGAGAGAGAGAGAGAGAGCGCACTAGGGCCTCTAGCCACTGCAAACGAACTCCAGATGCGTGCACCACCTTGTGTATCTGGCTTACTTGGGTCATGGGGAATTGAACCAGGGTCCTTTGGCTTTTTGCAGGCAAACACCTTAACCGCTAAGCCATCCCTCCAGCAGTCTTTTATTGTTTGAAAATCAGCTTCTGACATGATACAGGTCCTTGTTGGAGAGGGGGGTGACTGATCTTCAGTGACTCTGAGATTCGATCTTCACATTTTGAGCTGGATTCTGACAGAATCACCAAGTGATAAGTTCAAGGAAGCCCAGAAGCCACTTACTAGAAAACGGAATTGATGTATTCAGACTAGACAAGGACAACGGACATACAATGAGCTACATGAATCCGTGTTCCAGACTCTTCCATCGTGGGCTAGGGTTGCCCTGTTTGTAACCCTGCCTTTTTCAACTTACTTCACTTGATGTGGGGAGGGTCAGGGGCCCTTTGGGGAATAACCGAGATTAATTTGGGTTCAGGATGGTTGGGCTTGAAATGTAGGTTCGGGTGATCTTTGTTCCTCATCCCATTGTAGACACGACCCTGAAGGTGGCAAATGATTACAACCTTCCCTGTGGCTACTGGTTAGACTCTAGCCAAGTGATATGAATTACTACTTTCTACAGATCAGGAGAAGTGTGTGGGGACTTGGGCTGGTCATTTTTGGTGGCAAGTGAGGATGATGGACAGGAGTCTTTTTTGAGACAGGCAATAAGATGGTGCTAGGAATTTTGTTGAGACCAATGGCAAGTTGCTATAGAGAGAAGTGGTCTAAAAGTCCCTCGAAGGCAAATTTCCCTTCCTTCGGTCTGCCACATGCATCCAGCTGTTTCATATCAGCTTTGCTCATAATTTTAATGCTCCTACATCTTTCGGAAAACCATGGAGAAGATCAAAGAAAAGCTATTCTTAGAATCTTGTGTGCTCCTTGGATATCTGCTTTGTGAATTAAGAGATTCGGAAAATATAAAAACAACCTGGAGGTGACCCCGTGGTAGGGATGGGGTATAATGGAGGGGATGAGAGGGTTAAAAGGACAGGAAGGAGAGGAGAGTTTACAGGGCCTGTTATCATCTAAGTGTACGACTTGTAAGTGGTACTGGTTGGATTTTGCCCAGCTAAGTCATGAAGGTTTCAAGGACTTTATTTTTACAGACAGATATCAAGAAGAAAGAGGATCGTTTATGGACGGATTAACATATTAGAAGTCAAGAGATTTATTGCTTTCATCTCGCTGTGACAATAACTTTGGTGTCTTTTTCAGCTTTGGTTTTTCTTTTATGTGATGAGCTCTGAGCACTTAACATTTTCTATGTAATTCTTTGGATAAAGACTTTAGGTCAGTCCTCACAACTACAATTGACTGAAGAACTTTTAACTGTCCAAAATCCTGAAGCAAGTAAGAATAGAAGTTATGAGAAAATTAACTGACTCATGGGGTGGAGCACACCACACAGAGAGAAAGAATCCATGAGAAGAGACTGAAAACTTTAGTTTTCTTTTTTGTTTTTGTAGGAAAGCAATATGTGATTAGTTGAAGTCTACACAAATAATTTATTAATTTATTTATTTATGAGAGAGAAGGAGGTGGAGAGAGAGAGAGAGAGAGAGAGAGAGAGGGAGGGAGGGAGAGAGAGAGGGAGAAAATGGGTGCACCAGGGCCTCTGGCCACTACAAAAAACTTCAGGCGCATGCGCCCCCTTGTGCATCTGGCCTACGTGGGTCCTGGGGAATCCAACTGGGATCCTTTGGCTTTGCAGGCAAGCGCTTTAACAGCTAAGCTATCTCTCCAGCCCAAAGCCTATAGAAATATTTCTATGTGGCGACCACTTATACATGTAAGTAAAAGGAAATTATAAAAGCATTCTTTGCATATGATAGGCCCTGGATTTCTGAAAAATCATTGTGAAATTCTGTGTCCTGGGAGCCCACCACTCACCCCCAGTGCTGGGAGGATGTGCTAGTAACTCTGTCTTCCCTTCAACCTAGGAAATGGTTTTAAGGTGACCAGTGAGAAGAGGTTGTATGTATCCCTGGATCTGAATGGTCACCGAGGTTATGGTCAGCGGTACAGCGGAAGACAGTGTGGAAAGACTGGCTGATCCCACGCGTGAAGGCAGCGGAAGAGCAAGGCAGCATTCTCCCCACGGGGAAATCACAGGCCAGGGACAAGAAGGATGCCACCATGAGCAGAAACTAAACGAGCCTTCTGGAATGGACTCTCCGGAGACAAAGCAGGCCACTGAAGTATGAGGCCGTAGGTGGACTGCGGAGGGAGGAGTTGCTGAGGAGTTTGAGGTATCAGCTAAATGAGATGCATCGGGGAGCTCTGAAGAATCCAGTTGGCCTCCAAGAAGGAGTTAGGTTTGGCTGCTAGGAGAGGCAGTGGTGGGTGCCTGTAATCTTAGCCCTGGCTGGTGGAGACAAGTGGATCTGAAGAAGTGAGGTCCTAGTGAAGAGAGAGAGAGAGAGAGAGAGAGAGAGAGAGAGAGAGAGAGAGAGAGAGAGGAGAGGGAGATGAAGAAGGAAGAGAATGAGGGAGTTGGTCATGTATCAAGCTAAATAAATTAGATAGGCATTGTCCATCTTTCCTCCCTCTCCCTTTTCAACCCTGGGGATTTGAGAGCTGAAAAAAACAAAACAAGACAAAACCCTGAGACAACTATTTTTCTCCATGTTCTTAGCTGCAAGTGTCTGGCTCAAGGTAGCCATCATGCAAGTCAAAGGGTGAGATTTAACATAAAATGAAGTTGGAAGTTTTTGCTATTATATGTACCTGGGCATTTGAATGAATGAAATGAAATAATCCTTTCAACGACAAATGCCTAGAGGAGTTTAATTTGTACAAAGCCAAGGAAAATCCATAGCTCTATCCAACATTTTATCTGGAGTCAGGGGGAAAAAAAAATTACCCTCTACTCCACAGTGAAACTATGGGCATAGGGATGGAAAGGATTATGTTGTTTACATGTGTATATACTTAAATTTTCTGTGAAATTTATGTTTATTTGCAAAAGAGCAAATTATTTGCCTGACAATTTGGAGGTTTATTTGTACCATTCAAAAATTATGGGTCAGAATGAAACAATTGGAACACTTCAGGCTGCAGGGATGGCTTAGCAGTGAAGGCATTTGCCTGCAAAGCCAAAGCACCCAGGTTCGACTCCCCAGGACCCATGTTAGCCAGAAACACAAGGGGGCGCACGTGCCTGTAGTTCATTTGCAGTGGCTGGAGGCCCTGGCGCCCCCATTCTCTCTCTCTCTCTCTCTCTCTCTCCCTCTTTCTCTGTCAAGTAATTAAAAAAAAAAACAATTGGAATACTTTATGAAGATGATATTTCAGAGAAGTCTTAAAGAAGAAAATATAAATGAGAATAGGTAATGAAATGCAAGGCATGAAACTGGAGAGGAAATGAATAGCTGCTTTTAAGAAGGAATTGGAGGTTAGCAGGAGACCCCGGGCATAGACTGCTGGAATCTCTAGGGAATAAGTGGGGTCGCTGGAGAGCAGTTATGCTCCGAGGTGGGTGTGTATGTGGGGCAACGCACTAGTTTCTTCAACAAAGTTAGGCAACGTTGGAAAACAGAATAGGAGGTAGGAGCCTCCAGTCTATTCTGCAGGACTACTCCCCAGATGGGGTCAGGAAACACAACTTAAGAGAAAAAGAAAGTTGCAGAAAATCTACAGTGTATTTTCAGGAGTGGGTAATGTTAAGAGATGCAGAGAGGGATGGAGGGAGTGGAGAAATGAGAGAGAGAGAGAGAGAGAGAGAGAGAGAGAGAGAGAGAGAAGAGAAGAGAAGAGAAGAGAAGAGAAGAGAAGAGAAGAAGAACAAAAGCCTTGTGTAGCAGTCTCACCATCAGAGGGAAGAACAATGCCAGAAAAATCCTCTCTTCTTAGGCGCTCAGCCAGAGCTGTGGCAGGAAGCTGTGTTCTGTTTAAATATTTTATTTTTATTTATTTATTTATTTGACAGAGAAAGAGGGGGAGGGGGGAGGGAGGGAGGAAGTGAGAGAGAGAGAGAGAGACAGAGAGAATGGGCACGCCAGGGCCTCCAGCCACTGCAAACGAACTCCAGATGCATGCGCCCCCTTGTGCATCTGGCTAACGTGGTTCCTGGGGAATTGAACCTGGGTCCTTTGGCTTTCCAGGCAACCGCCTTAACCACTAAGCCATCCTTCCAGCCCCTGTGTTCTGTTTAAAGACCCTTGCTGAACCAGCAGCTAGGGGCTCTTAAAGGCCAAGGTCTCTTCCCTGGGGCGCTCACTTTGAGACACCAGAGTGAGTGTCATGGGTCACACACTGAGACCGGATCTGCAGAATACCTCCTGCTGGAGGAGACAAAAACTTCTGAGTCAGAACTGTTCAGTTTTCGATGGGGTGGATATCTTGTCTGAGCCTAGATCAGGGTAGACTACACAGAGGACGGGTATGACAGCCACACCCACCTATGCCCAAGCGAGGGGTCACCAGTAGACTCTGCACTCTTTCCCAGTTCTCATTCCTTCACTTTTTTTTTTTTTTTTACAGGATAGTTCCCTGGGACCTTGGGGGGCACGGGGGGCGGAGTCCTGTTATGAACCCAGGCCATCCACAGCACGTGAGCTCGGACCCCTTCCTTATGGCCACCAGGTTCTCGTGGTGGAAATATGGTCCCATTTCCAAGGAACCCGACTCCTTGTCCAACTCCATCAGGCTCATCAGCTTCAAATCCAGCACCTTCTCCTGCTGGTGCTCGTGACCCAAGCACGGCTGCTTTTCCAAGAGGGATGAATACCACCAGCATGGGTGTAGTTTCTTTCCCAAGGCCAGGTGACCTCTTGGAACGAGGACCAGGACCAGCTCTAAACCCTAGAACAGGCTCTCTTCCAGGGCCTCTGTCTAATCCCAGGTTGGGAGGTCTCCCAGGCCCAGGTCCCATGTCCAACCTAAGAGTAGGTGGTCTCTTGGAAGCGAGTCCTGACCCCAGAAGTGGTGGCCCCATAGGTCCTGCATGTGCACCCAACCTGAGCTTGTCATCTGGGAAGGGTCCTCCCAATCCTAGACCAATCGCCTTGGGCCCTGGACCGAGTTTCAATCTGAGATCACGCTTTTTAGGTACAAATCCTCCTCCTAGGTCAGGCATATTTCCAGGCCTAACCCACAAGTAAGCAGATTGTGTCCAGATGTTGGACCCAACCCAAGGCCTGGTGGCCTGGTCCCGAGGCCAAATCTGGACACCAGAGCAGATGGCCTCTTTGGGCACAGGATCTGGCCTTAACTTAAGAACGGCTGGACCTCAAGGTGTAGATCTTAACCCCTTTCTAAGAGCAGCAGGTCTTTCAGGAGCAAACAGCTTCTTTCTCACAGGCTTCTGGAAACATGGGTACAAGTCCATCCATGAAGAGAGTATCTGGCCCCATAGGCCCGAATACAGCTCCTAGCCCTCCCGAGGCATGGGTTTTCCTGGGCCAACCCCATCTCCCATGTCAAGGGCTCCTGGTGCTCTGGGCCCTGATTCCGCTCATTTCTCAAGGCCAGTAGTCCTATAGGGATGAATGCCAGTCTCTTTCCAAGGGGGACAGGCTCAGGAGGGCTGGGCCCAGTTGCCTTTGCTCAGTCTTCGGGCATATTAGCTTCAAACCCAGGTACCTTCCAGAGGCCTCCTGGCCTCCAGAGCTCAAATCAAGGCATTTTTCCCAAGATCCTCTGAGCCACTGGGCTCCAATCCAGCTAACTTTCCAAGGGCCACTGGCCTGCAAGGTCCAAGTCCAGCTACTTTCCCAACGTCTGCTGGTCCGTTAGGCCCAGGTCAAGTTACTTTCCCACTGTCAGGACTGGGCACCTGGACTCTTCTCCAACACGTCCTATGGGTATCAATCCAGCTCCTTTTGCAAGACCCTCCATCTAAACCCAGCTTCCTTTCCAAGGACGAATGGCCCTGCAGGTAAGAGTTTAGTTCCACTTCCTGGAGTGGGGAGCCTTCCTGGCACAAACTCAGCTGCTTTCCCCGGACCAGGGTGTCCCATGGCTGCAATGTACCCACATGGAATGTTACCCCCTTAAACACCACTTTCCCTCCAGGACCACTTAACCACTAAGGCATCTCTCCAGCCCCTATAACTTAAAAATATATATATATTTATTTATGAGAGAGAGAGTTAATATGGGCATGCCAAGGCCTCTGCCACTGTAAATGAACTCCAGACCCATGTGCCACACTTTGTGCACCTGGCTTTATGTTGGTACTAGGCAATTGAACCCAGGCCATCAGGCTTTGAAACCAAATGCCTTTAACCATTGAGCTATCTCCTTCCCCCACAACTCTACTTAGTCAGAACAACTCTGCTATAATTTTATCCCACTTGGGCATTAACATTTAAAAAAATTCCATAAGAAATATGAAAATTCAAGGCAAAATGACTTGTATGAAAACTAATTCCACAATAACGGATTCTACTGAGAGTGTGTTAGATGGAATCACACACATAGCATTCAAAATGATGTTTATATGTATGCTTAGTAAAATTGGGAATGGCACGAACAAACTCCTGAGTGCATTTAGAGAGGCCACAAGCCAATTGCTAAATAAAATAAGCCAATTCAGGATATGAAAGACGCAATCAACACAAAGATTAAAATACTGGAAAAAATGATAATTTTGGACAGGTAAATTTCAATATATCAAATAAAAATGCATGTAGCAAAGTGGTTATTACTGAAAATGATTATTATAGTTATCTTCTCATTGCTGGGATAAAAGAAGCCCACTACAAACAGCTGGTGGTAGGGAAGGATTTATTTTGGCCAACAGTCTGTTGGGGGAGCTTCTTGATGGTTGGGGGGAAGCATGGCACGAGCAGAGAGTGGACATCACCTCTGCCACGGCAGGTGGGCAACAGCAGCAGGAGAGGGACCTGAGCTAGCACTGGAAATCTGGGGGGGCTGATAAATCTCAAGGACCCCCCCTCCAGCAACAACACCTCCTCCAGCGAGGCTCCAGCTCCCGAATTGCCATCAGTTGGGGACCAAGCATCCGGAACCCAGGAGTATTATGGAGAACATCTGATTCAAACCACCTCATAATGCACTCCCCACCCAAATCCCCGTGACCTTATTTACAGAGCTAGAAAAGTCAATCCTAAAATTTATATTGACCCACAAAAAGTGGAAGATGGCCGAAGCAATTGTGTGCAGAAAGAAAAATGCTTCAAGTATCAAAACGCCTGATTTCATACTATATTACAGAGTAACAATAGCAGCGTGATATTGGCCTGAGAAACAGACCCGTAGAAAATGGGATTAGGATAAAGGGACCCATAATTAAACCCACAGAGCTTCAGTCAAATTTATGCAAACATGAATGAGAATAAAATATTAAAATGTTTCAGTAATTGCCTCGTGACACTTTTAGAAGAACATTTTTTTTTTTTTTTTTTTTTTTTTTTTTTTTTGTCTCTATGCACTTGTTACCAGGGCAATGGCCTGAGAGGTTGTGGTGCTGGACCTTGGGAATGCAATTAGCTTAGACCATAGTCCAAATGGTGCACTCACTGGTTTGGAGCCTGTTAGTGTCGGTGTCTATCTCTGTCTGAACCCTGTCTACAGGCATACGCCGAAGAATATTGTTCCACACCACCCTGTCATGGTAGGGCACCTCTCAGTTTCTAAACTGCAAGCTTTTAAGACTTATTTTTGTGTTTTCACTTGAGATTTCTTTTCTTTTTTTTTGTTATTTTTATTTATTTATTTGAGAGCGACAGACAGAGAGAGAAAGAGGCAGATAGAGAGAGAGAGAGAGAGAGAGAATGGGCGCGCCAGGGCTTCCAGCCACCGCAAACGAACTCCAGATGCGTGCGCCCCCTTGTGCATCTGGCTAACGTGGGTCCTGGGGAGTTGAGCCTCGAACCGGGGTCCTTAGGCTTCACAGGCAAGCGCTTAACTGCTAAGCCATCTCTCCATCCCACTTGAAATTTCTTGACTCCTGTTGATGAAAGTTTATTCACATTCCTGAAAGTGGTAACAAGAAATTTGCACTGTGGAAACTTGGCAATTCGTATTTTTGACTTCTTGTAGAAAGTCAACGTTAATGAAGACGGTTTGAAAATGTGCAAATGCTAAAATGGAGGATTTTCAAAGCCTCTGTGTGTGTGTGAGAGAGAGAGAGAGAGAGAGAGAGAGAGAGAGAGAGAGTGAGGAGGAGGGTGGATCTGGATACAATTTACTGCTCCTAAAGCCTAAAAGTGGCACTCCAGCTTCATATTTAGTGTGAATCACTCACTGGTACGCGCTAACGTTCTTTTGGTCCTGACCACACTTTTCACAGTGATTGACATTGCACACTCGGTAGCTTGCACACCAGGTAGAGCAGGTTCTGCATTTAAATACTGCGGCGTGAGGCCTTTCAAGAGCTCCTTGACAGCCATCTTAATCCACCTCTTCAAAACCAGCTTACTGTATAAGAGCCACGGTTTCCACGCTGCTTTCAATGTCTTCAAAGCATTTGACGCAGGCCACACATTACCGGGTTGGCTTTAATACAAGAAAGTTAAGTCTGTTTTGGGGGGGGGGGAGGAAGTTTTTGATTTATTTCTTACTCAGCTCCACAACTCTCTTCTCGAGTTTTCCTTACGGGTAGGAGCAGTTGATCATGTGGCAGAATGGTTACTGGCCACTGTAGCACAGAAAGGAAGTTACTGGAACGCATGTTACTATTTCCCCTAGTTTTTCCTTTTTTCTCTTTGTGTGAAACACAAAGACTTATGAGTCTTAGATCAGCTCCCTTTGGACTTATATTACATAAGGGAGAAATAAACTACTTTTTGTGAGTTTTCTATGCCGTTTCCAAGTGTAAGTACGTGTTGCCTATGTATGTTAGCTTTCCTTCAGCTCCTTCACCCAAACCTGGTTTGTTATGATCTCTCCCACTCCATGAGGTGATAGGCAGTACAGTTCTTTGAGGGCATTTCTCAGACTTACATCTGAAAGGAAATTTTTTATTCATCATCATAATCAATCTTGTAATTAACAACAATCTAAATGCGGCGACATACGAATCGGGCTTCTTTTAGGTGCATTACTTTTTACCTAATCTCTTCTATGTTTTGGGTATCTCCCAACATGGAAAGTCACAGGGACTTTCTATTCTAGTTCCTATCTTAAAAATATTTATTTTGGGGCTGGAGAGATGGCTTAGTGGTTGAGCGCTTGCCTGTGAAGCCTAAGGACCTTGGTTCGAGGCTCGATTTCCCCAGGACCCATGTCAGCCAGTTGCACAAGGGGGCGCACGCGTCTGGAGTTCGTTTGCAGTGGCTGGAGGCCCTGGTGTGCCCATTCTCTCTCTCTCTCTCCCTCTCTCTGCCTCTTTCTGTCTGTGTTGCTCTCAAATACATAAATAAAAAATAAACAAAAAAATTTAAAAAGTTTGGTGAAACAACAAAAAATATTAAAAATATTTTATTTTAGTTTATTTATTTGGGGGGGGGGAGAGAGAGAGCACACCAGAGCTTCTAGCTGCTGCAAACAAACTCCAGATGCATGTACCACTTGTGCGTCTGTGGATACTGGGGAATTGAACCCAGGTCATTAGACTTTGGAAGCAAGTGCCTTAACTGCTAAGCCATCTCTTCATATTTTTTAAAAAATTAATTTATTTATTTGAGAGAGAGAGAGAGAGAGAGAGGATAGGATGGGTATGCCAGAACCTCCAACCACTGCAAACAAACTCCAGACACATGCATCACCTTGTGCATCTGGCTTACATGGGTCCTGGGGAATTGAACCTGGGTCCTTTGGCTTTGCAGGCAAGTGCCTTAACCACTAATCCATCTTGCCCTCTAGCCCTAATCTTAACTAAAGAAGCTCATCTCAACAGGATACCTAATTTACATCTCCAAGGCTATAAGACACAAATCCATGTCACCGGGTGGACCCCACCCAATCCAGGAGTTTTTCTGCTTTATTTTCATAAAGTAAATCTTTCTTGCCATACTCTTCTGTTGGTCTGCACTTGCCAATTCTTTGCTAGTTGTAAGACAGCTGAACTTGGGAGCCTCTGTGTGGAGAATCAGAATGACTGTTGAGTGCCCAGCACTGTAACCACTAAGCTATGCCTATCCAGAGCCCAGATGGGGCTTTGCTGCTCTCAAAACCGGTTACAATATTGTCCTACTTCCTTTATTCATTTCTTTTTCCCAGAAGTCTTTGCTGATTATTCCCTAGCATTAGTAGAGTTATTCACTCTGCATTCCTGTAACAGTAATAATGAAGATTAATGTTAAGATTTTGTGAGTGCCGGGCACTGTGGATTCTTTAATTTTACTCATTTAATTTTACTCAAAAAGCCATTACTATTCTAATTTTATAGGCATGGAAACAGAAGCTCAGTATACCAGGATGGTTCAAGGCTGTGTAATCATCAACTGGTTTTGGCAGGATTCATCTCTCATGCAGGCTCTTTTCATGTCTTGAAGACAGCTGCCTATGACTGTGACCTCATATGGAAAACAGAGAACAAGCTCTGGTATTTCTTCTCATATGGGCCCTAATCCTATCACTAGGGTTCAATTTAATGACCCTAATTACCTCCCAAAGACTTCATTCACAAACTCTGTCACTATCGGGATTCAGGCTTCAACATTTGAATGAGGGTATGTGATACAAATATGGAATCCATAACAAGTTCTTAAGGCAATGGTATAATGTTGCTAGGGTTAATCTATTAAGTGGCAGAGCAAGGGCTGGATTCTAGATATCTGGGGGGGGGGGGGCTCTATGTAATTCTGAGTCAGTGGGTAGGAAAAAAAAAAGGCAGAATCTTTATGCTGTTAGACATTCTAGACTGTCAAAATCAACAGAGGTCAGGACACCTCAACCTTGATAATTATTCAAACTAAAACAACCCCTTTCTTTCAGGCCATATTAAAGTACTGGCAATATTTTTATTTTTGCGGAAAAGAAATAGGCTTCTTTTTCATCTGGTTCTGAGTCTATGAGTAATTCATCCTCAATGAAGGAAAGTTTGGTCTTTAGAAAGGGCTTTCTCAGTTCTTAAGATTGCATTTCAAGCTTACTTTGTGGAGCACTATGTTTTGGTGAGGCTTGTAGCTTCTTGGCAACATTTTCAACATCGTATCAGTGAAGATGTTGACAGGAAACAGATGACACATTAAGACTGGGTAATGTAAGAAGAGTGTGGTGAAAAGACTACACACAGAAGAATCTGCAGGGTTTAGGAAGAGAGGCAAGGGATGGTGTATAGTCCCGAGCCAGTAGGGGTTCCTACGACCACTGCTACTTCTGCAGGGACGAGTAGAGAAAATGCTAGAACCCAGAGGAAGAACTATGTGGAGTGGTCTGCCTGACAGGCATGATGGACATCAGTAGAACAATGTGGCCAGCACACATCCCAGCGTAGTGACCCTGGGGGATAAGCAACCAATTCACAACTACTTCCTGCCTTTAGTCTGTTTCTATGACTTCCGCAGGCTGAGTCTAACCAGTGCCAAAGAGAGATGTTCTGCAGATGTTCTCCACACATGTGAGCATCCTGGAGGGTGGAGATTCAGAAAAGCACTGAGGTTCAAAAGGCAGGATTGAACATGACAAAGCACTTAGGATGTTTGGGAAATAGTCATCATTGCCTTTTACAACATTCTGCATCGTTCTGTTAATCTCAGAGGTGAGACAACCTACTGATCTTTGCAGTTGATTTTACTATGTTCAACAGAGAGAGAACACAGAGGGAAGATGGTATTTCCTTTACCTGAAGGGGATGGAAAGATAGCTTACTCCATCTTAGAAGACTCAAGAATTGGGGTGAGAGTTGCCATAAATCAACAGCCTAGGTTAGAGTAAGACAACTTCTTTGGCTCGACAACGGTGGTTACTTAAGACCAAGATGTCAAGAAGAAATTGGAAGTGGCTCATGAATGTGGATAGGTGACCTGAGACTCTAGACTTTGGTAAAGTGTTGCCTTTCAGGAAGTTATAAGCCCTGTCCACGCTCTGCTGCTCACCAGGGCACAGATATGCCACATCAGCTCATGTTCTCTTCTTCATCTTGTTCTGAGAAGAGATTTGTGTCAACCAGTAAGTGTTGCTGTGAAGACATTTAGCCTACTGTCTGGCATACAGAAAATGTCTCATAAATGTTAGATATTCTCCTGTGGGTGAATTAGGGCATCTGGCCAACATATAGCAACACAAAATCCCCCCCCCTTTTTTTTTTATAAATAAGGAAGTGATAGATCTGTTCAAATGCTACAAATGAAAATGGGCTTTCAAATGCACTGTGTGCTTTCTGCAGAAAATAATAAGTCTGGAATATTTCTGTGGCCTGTGAGGCAGCCCAATTGTTGAGGTTTTCTTGGTGGGTGGAGACTCCGGGGTGCACTGAGGTACAAGGCAGGCTGAAGATAAGAACGGAGATGCAGCAGGGGGAGGGGAAGCTGCCCGTTGCTGACCAGGTGGATATCCACAGACTGGCCACCATGTCACACCTTTGGGGTCAAGTGCAGTGGATGTATACGGCTTTCACCGTCTCCCCTGACCTTTCAGCCCCACAGGTTGAAGTTTAGTTTCTGGCAATAAGTGACCACGGGGCTCTCTGTGACATAATGAAGTAGGCAAACAGCTTACAAAAGAGCTTTCTTTTTCTTTGGAATAAGAACAACTTTATTAAAACTTACCTACCTATAATAAGGCCCTAAATGTTAACCAATAAAAAAAGAACAAAAGGCCATTTAAAGAAATCTTTCATGCAGGAAGATTTTCTGTTTAAGTAATTCTTGACTACTCTTAAAGGTTATTACAAGAAGATACTTTCAGCCAGGCGTGGTGGCACATGCCTTTAATCCTAGCACTCAGGAGACAGAGGTAGGAGGATTGCTGTGAGTTCAAGGCCACCCTGAGACTCCATAGTGAATTCCAGGTCAGCCTGGGCTAGAGTGAGACCCTACCTTTAAGAACCAAAAAAAGAAAAGAAAAAACAGAAGATACTTTCTCTCTGAACCCTAGGGTGGGCTTTTCTGACTCAGACATCCTGTATCTGATCTCAGAGACTTGGGGAGTTTCCTATTACCCTGTCTGTTGCCTTCTTGTCTCATGTTTAAAAGCCATTGTTGCTGGAATCTCCTTGGATTGTCCACTGAAGGAGAATTTTCTTTTTTTCCCTCCTCACACTTTCTCCGATTTTTAAGTACCACTTCCAAAGCAATTCACCATCCCGAAGACGTGGGCAGATTTACTCTTACCGAAATAACTGAACCTGAGATCTGATTGCCCTGTAATGAAGTCTTCCCTTCTCTTGCTTCTTTCCAAATTATGCTGCTTGATTTATTCTGTACAGAATGAGTTCCATTATTTTCTGTAGGTCTCATTCCTTTCTTAGAAATTGCTTTTTTTGTGCAAGAAAG